>BQNB010000338.1:123454-156974 GCA_026074375.1 Tanacetum coccineum
TGCATTTTGCAAATTAAAAATGCTCAAAGTACTTCGGACGAAGTATTTAAGTTGCCACGACACCGAGTGGAACACGAACTAGAATCGAGACAGAAGAAAAAAAGAGGCTTTATGAAATGTGTTCCATCATTCCTAAACCAAGACGTAGATAGTTAAACAATTCACGTTTAAGGGGTTTTGTAAGAATTTTAGTGATGTTGTCGATGGACGGCACTTTTTCGATAAAGATATGTCCTTTCTGGACATTATCACGAAGAAAGTGATGACGAATTTCGATGTGTTTGGTTCGAGAGTATTGCACCGGGTTTTTGCTAAGGTCAATCGCGCCTTTATTGTCGCACATGATCGGGACGTCGTCAAGTCAAACATCGTAGTCGATAAGAGCTTGTTTCATCCATAGTGCTTGTTGACATGCCTTTCTGGCGCTTACGTATTCGGCTTCGGTAGTGGATATAGCAAGAGCGGTTTGTTTCTTCGAGAACCAAGATGTTAAACAACATCCCACGAACGTATAAATACCGCTAGTGCTCTTTTGGTCCACATAATCTCCCGCATGATCAGAGTCGGCATATACTACGGTTTTTATGCCGGTCCCCTTAGGATACCATAATCCTAAGTGCGTAGTGCCTTTAATGTATAGGAAGATACGCTTAACAGCTTCAAGGTGAGAGGTTTTGGGAGTCTCTTGGAAGCCGGCACAAAGGTAGACACTAAATGTAACACCCTCAAATCTGAGCACACAGCGGAATGTTGAATATCCGAGGGTGTTACATTTATGGATCAATAGCACAAGATTCTGAGAACAACTACTAAACGTGTCGTTTGAAAAACAAAGATACATTGGATTAACAAAATACTTGTTTATTACATAAGCCTATGGCTTCAAATTGTTCAACAATATAAATAAAGATTCCGGTTTATAACAATTTCCCAAAATGTAATAAGACCCCAAATCTTAAGTGTTGACTCTTCAATTATTGACTCCCAATGTATCGTCGCACCTCGTGCCTTATTGACCTGAAAAACATGCTTAAAACGTCAACGTAATGTTGGTGAATTCATAGGTTTATGTAAATCAATAGTAGGACCGCAAGATTTCCAAGTGTATGATTTAGCAACACATGCAAACATCATAAAAAGTGGTCACGTTTTCCTAAGCTCATGACACCGAAGCTTGACATGTATGGATGCAAATAAATTGCCAGTAATTGCCCCTGAATGATGTCCTAACCCGAAACATCCCAAATTCGACATGCTATAACGTTCGTTCCCGGTGATAGCTAATCACCCGAACGGGGATCGTCAATCCCGAATAGATCTATCAATAACATTCGCGCTCACACAATGCAGTTCCCAACTACAACTATGCAACTAACAGTTCATGATAATGGGCTCAATGGGTTATCGCTACTTAGGCAAACACGTGATCGTAGTATAAAATGTACACTTGCGTCCAATTTGTAAAACAAAGCATGTTCTCACCCCAAAGATGTAAATCATTTAAATAACATTAAAACATGGGGCTATGAACTCACCTCAGTAAATAGTCCTCTGAATGATAATAGATATCCAAGTATGAAATCACACCGTCAGATACCTAAGTAAATACGGCCAGTCTTAGTCTACAAATTTAGGCTAAAGACTCAATGTATAAACTGCAATAAATTGCTAGTTTATATATACTGCTATCCCTTGTGTGATGGTGCATATGTGTTAGAAATAATGTATTCATCGTTACTCCTGGTAGTTATAGTCATTACTACTGGTAGCATATTAGTTACTCCTGGTAGTTATTTTGTCATTAAATCGTAGGTTAACGTGAATAATATCCGAAGATAATGCGTCCAATTCGTTAAGTGTTTATGAAATTGTTTTTGTTTATAAAATACCCTTAGGTTTTCTATAATTACAAAACAGCCCCTCTAGTTTATGAAAATGGAGTATTTACACTTTAGACCCTTAAGTTTACGTTTGTGCACTTTTAGTCCTCCGACTTTACAAAGTTACATGTTTGGTCCGTATATGTTTCAATAGTCCTTATAGTTTTTAGAATCTCAAAAACAGTCCCTTAAGTTCTCAAAACAGTAAGTTAATAGTTTCAACCCCTTAAGTTCCAAAGTTGACACTTTTAGTCCCTCTAGTTCTGAAATTCGCATTTTAACTCCAAATTTGTCCTAACTAGTAGCAATATGACTTATTTAGTCCAAATAAGCTGTAGGAACATTTTGGCTTACAAATAAGCTCCTTTCGAGCTTATTTTGGCTTAACGGGCCTTATTGGGCCCGTTAAAGTCCGTATGAGGTTTTAAGGGTCCGTTTGCGGTTTAACGAAGTTAAAAGCCTTTAATAAGCTCAATTAAGTCTGTTAAGCTCATAATAAACTCGGGGAGCTTATTATGGCTTATTTCGAGCTTATTGGGCCCGTAAGCCCAATAGCTTAAACCCGATACACCCTTTTAGGTTTCCCTTGGCTCTTTAGCTTATTTCCTATACGTTTTAACTCAGTTTAATCTGTCTTGTTTTCAGCTTATTGGAATAAACCAATAAGCACTTGTTAATGGGCTTTCGGGCCCATTAATGGCCCGAAAGGTTTTAAATCCATTTGGTTCGGCCCATTGAGGTCCAATAACCTTGTTTTAGTCCGTTAAGCACATAGAAGGTCAGTTTGCTTATTCAGCTTATTCGATAAGCTAATAAGCCTACTGTTGGGCCTATTGGGCCTAAACGAGACCCGATAGTCCTCCTAGGCTTTTAGGTTATTTCCTTTTGAGTCCATTAATTACATTAAGGTTCAATAAGCTCATTGAGTACTCATAAGGCCACCAATAAGCTGTCCAAGCTTATTGTGAGCTTATTCGTTTACGTTGGGCCCGTTAATGGGTTTGAAGGCCCATTAAGGGTTCGGTTGGTTTATAAAGGAACGTGAGGCCTAAGCTTTAACTCGTTAGACATCCGTATTTTAATCACAATAGCACCACATAAGTCTATATTGTACGTTAAATGTGAGTGCGTGAACCATGTATGGGTCGAACCATGCATGTTTCATGCTCACGTATATTTTAAATCGAAACCTTACGTGACATGGCGACTAGACAAAGCCATAACGAATGAAAAAGACATAAGAGGCTTAGTCATGACTTACGAGAGGTCCTAGAGCTCTTAGTCGTACAGCAACAACGATGTCCAATCCCTCATGTCGCAGAGTATGAGGAGGTAGAATGTGAACAAATCATACCCCTACCCTGGCATGAACCTGATGGTAAAGAGACTACTTCCGGGTAGACCTCCGTCTGAGCAAAAGCCGCTAGCGAAACCTAAAATATATCAAAAGACAGATAGAGATCATACCTATGGTTATGGTTTAGCATTCGCTTACGATTTAACTTTGCATTTCAGTTTTGGTTTCCTTTGAATAAGAGACTAAAATAACTGATTTGCTCATAAGTAATGGACTCGATCTAGTCGAAATCGAGAGAATTTGAAAAAAAAAAGTAGACGACGCCTGAGAGATTCGAACTCTAGCGGGGAAACCCCATGTACTTAGCAGGCACATGCCTTAACCACTCGGCCAAAGCGTCACTTCCTTCCTATTCCAGGATGTTATTTAAAATAATGAAAATTTTACACAAGCCTTTTGTGCATGTTACATAGTTTTATCAATCAAGCTTTAAATTGACATTGGTGTTGAACATAGTTAAAACGTAAATGTTGTCACTAACAGTAGATACATTGAATAAGTGGATTGAGTGACAACGTAAATGTTGTCACTAACAGTAGATACATTGTTACTAGTGACCATATTGAACTTGTCCCTCAACGTCACGAAAAGTCGGTCACAAAAAGTAGTAGTGATGACATATGCATATGGTCACTAAAAAGTGACCACTTGAAAGTGGTCATTATTATTCGTGACAACCTGTTTTGTCACTTATAATGGTCATTAAATTGATAATCATGTTTTAAAACCCGAGTTTTTAGTTGACCTGGTAGAAACGCCGGTCTTCTGGGTAGACCTTCGTCTGAGTAAAAGCCGCTAGCGAAACCTAAAATATATCAAAAGACAGATAGAGATCATACCTATAGTTATGGTTTAGCATTCGCTTACGAATTAACTTTGCATTTCAGTTTTGGTTTCCTTTGAATAACAGACTAAAATAACTGATTTGCTCATAAGTAACGGACTCGATCTAGTCGAAATCGAGAGAATTTGAAAAAAAAATTAGATGACGCATGAGAGATTCAAACTATCACGTTACCTCAACACTTCTTCACTCATACTTTGACTCATCAGTTATCACTCATCATTTCACAAAACAACCATTACAAAATAAGAAAGAATCTTATATTCACCCCCTTATGAGTTAACAAAACAAGTAGTCACAACACAAAAATTCCACATAGACGGAACCTCATCTTCATCCACCACTCATCATCCCACAAACAGAAGGATCCTCATTTTCATCCACTACTCATCATGCCCCACAAAGACGGGTCCTCATCACGCCATCGTACAAGAAACTGAAAGTCAAATCGATCGATCATTCGATCTATAACAAGATTAGGAAGGTTCAACTACGCATCGATCTTGTCCAATTACATCATTTGATGTTATGATGTTAGATCATTCTATATTTTTCTTTTGATATGTGTTGAACTGCCGGTTTCCGGTCCGGCGGTTCAACCCGGGTTGACCAAAACCCGCCGTATCAATCCGGTTCGAGTTTCATTGAAAACCGGCTCAGAACGGACCGGTCATCACTCTGGTTCCCGGTTCAACCGGCAAGGTTGAACCAGTTTTTAAAACATTATTGATAATTGGTTACTAATTTAACCAAATAGTAACAAAAACGGTGACCACTAGTGCAAAATAATCACCAAACATATAGTAGACACTAATTTGAAAAATATGGCAAAAAAATCTTCTTGTAATCACGAATACAATTTGAAATAAAAAATACAATTCGATTAAGTGTTACAACTACCAAGGTGAAGGGCACATGGCAAGGCAGTGTACTCGGCCAAAACGACTAAGGAATTCTGCATGGTTTCAAGAAAAAGATACTGCTCGTTCAAGCACAAGAGAATGGTCAGGTTTTTGGACGAGGAACAGTTGGAATTCTTAGCACACCCTGGAATTCCTGATGGACAAGCTGCTCAGACAACTATCCAACATAATGCTGCCTTCTAGTCTGAGGATCTTGATGCTTATGACTCAGATTGTGACGACGTATCTTCAGCAAAAGCAGTTCTGATGGCTAATTTTCAAGCTGCAGTTCAGATGTTCTCTCTGAGGTACCATACACTGAACATTATCAACCTGCATTGATTAATGATCATGTGCAAGAGATGCAGTATTATGAACAGCTGTATATTGATGAATCTGCAGATAATGGGATGAATAGTGATAGTAATATCATTCCGTATTCTCAATATATGTTAGAATCACAAGCTGCAGGTATTCAAAATACAAATTCTTCTGTACATCATGATTTATTGGTAATGTCCTTAGTTGAACAAATGAATCCAGCAGCAGACTTAGATAAGCAAAATCAGGAAAATCAATTAGTAAATGAATCCTTAACCGTTGAGCTTGAAAGATATAAGGAACGTCTCAAAAACAAATGAAGAAAGACAAAATGTTAATTTGAGTCAACGTGAAAAATTAATAGATTCTCAAATGGATGATATGATTCGGGATAAAAATGCAAAGTTTGCAGCCTTTCAAACGGAGATTGATACACTTAAACAGGATCTTTCTAAGCATGTCAAAGAAAAAGAATCTTTTATCTCAAAACTAAACTTAAATAAGAAGAATCTAGAAATATTAATAAAGAAATTGATTTGGAAAATAAAACAAAGACCTTGAAAGCATTGTTTTTAAACAGTATCAATCCATGCAAACTTTGCACATGATTACCACACCACAAGTTTTTTATGATAACATACATAAACAAGATCTTGGCTATCAAAATCCGTTTTATCTCAAGAAATCTCAACGAATTAGGCCAACTCTATATGATGGAAGTGTTATCAGTAAACAACATGTTGTGGTTTCTGTGATTGATGATGCGGAAACATTGATTTTGGAATAAGAGAGTTCATCAAAAATGTTTGAAAAAGCAAAGGATCCAGAGACTATCAAACAAAATATTACTAATAAATCAATCGATTATGTAAAATTGAATCAACTATATGAAGATTTTGGAAAAAAATTTGTTCCTCAAATGGAAATGTCTGTAGAACAAGCTTATTGGTTACCTATATCAAACCCTAAATCTGAAACACCTGTTAGAATTGAAGTTCCTACTTAACTTCCAAAAGTGAGTTTGGTTTATACAAGTCTTTTAAAACTTAAACTCCATTTTGCCGGTTTTGACAAGGTGGTCAAAGTGCGTACCACACCTGATGCTTTAACTGATGGTGCATGTGTTTTGGAGCATACAAAAGTTGTATTTATTAATGAAGTAATTCCATTTTTAAAGAACTTAAAAGACATGTTCAATGCTTTTGACACTAATCTTATTAATGAAATTATCGAAGTCTAAACGGTTTTAAACCAAATGCAAGCGGTTGTTGAACAATGTTCTGTAGATAAGAAAATTTTTGACATACAATTAAGAGAATCTCTTTTAACACATGATCGACTCTTGGATCAAATCATGTCTCAGGATATTGTGAATATTGTTACAACTTCTTGTGTTGTTCGTAAATATGTGGATATGCGTAATTGCTTATCTGAAAAGTGTTCTAAGTGTTTAGAACTTGAAGCTGAGCCTTTCAAACAAAATGATATGATTGAAAAATATATTTATGATAAACTTGTAAATGACTATTCAACACTTGAAAAGCATTGCATTTATATTGAGTCATCACATCAAATCACTCAACAAAATTTTCAAAATACATGCGTCAATCAGGATGCTCCGACGTACCCTGAATTTTGTGAAATTAATAATTTGAAAGCTCTGCTCCAAGCAAAGATCACTACAATCAGCAAATTGAAAGCTCATATTAAAGCTTTGAAAGGATCTGAGGATAAAGAAGAGATCAAAAAGGATATCTATAAGATTGAGACCCAGAACATAGAGATGGAGCATAAGGTGGCTTGTTTAATCACGGAAAAATTAACATTTGAAACAAACATATTAAATCTTTTGATTCTATTAAAAAGAAACGTGTTCAAACCAAAGATCAAAGTGATTCCCTAATTAAACAAGTCAACAAAATGTCTGTTGAAAATGCGGATTTGTAAGCTCAAATTCAAGATAAAGTTTTTGTCATCACTTCATTAAAAAATGAATTACGAAAACTAAGAGGAAAATATATTATTAAAAATGATGCTTCAAAATCCAAAGCCACCACGATTGCTCTAGGAATGTACAAGTTAGACTTGGAACCTTTAGCTCCTAGGTTGCTGAAAAAATAAAGATACTCACATAGACTATATTAAGCATACTCAGACTCAAACTAGTATTCTGATGTGTTCGTTGTAGTACAGGTAATTTATGAAATCAACTTTTATATTTATATTTAGCTGAATTACCTATAACAAACACTAATGAGCAGTGTACCCGGTACTTGTAGAGTTAGTTGGTAAGTAAGGTGTCGAACTCTTGGGAATGAGAGTAAATTCTTAATGCTATTAGTATTTTAGTTATCTGTGTTTATCTAATCTATGTTAAACCTATGCCAAGTTAAACCTACTCCTACTTCTAAAGGTGAAAGGGGGTTTAGCCTGAGAGACTAGAATGGGTTGTGATGGTGACTTAACCTAATTACTACGCTCTAACACACACAAATAAATTAACAAAAGGAAGATAGGCGGGGTTGGGTCGTTAATTTAAGAAAACAATCTTAAACCATGTTTAATTAGGTTTATAGCTGATTTGTTGCAGTGATCGAATTTTCTTGAGACGGTATATCATTCCTAGATCTTGGCGGGGGGACTTTCTTTCCTTAGAACCTAGGACACGCAGGAGCTGCCACGTTCTACGCAATCCGCATAAAAGTATCCTTTATTGATAACGCTCCAAATTAATTCATAAATAACCTCTCAAAAAATGGGTTTAAAAATATCCCAGTATAAATATATGAAATATATCCATTTAGTTCTTAATCATGTGTATATAAATAACAACCAACTTTAAATTAAGGAAATCGATAAGCTATACCTAAACAACTAAAAACTCTCATAAAACATGGATAATACTTATGTATTAGCCGTTAACCATATACACATATAATGTCTAGATAAACGAACAAGGCAAACTAACCGAGTTAAACGACATGATGGTAAAGGATAACGAACGCGATTGAGGGTCATGTTATACACTTTTTTGGGTCATTTAAACCCCTAAATCGTGTAATTATGGCCCAAAATAGGTACATAATTGTTCCTTTTCAGGTTCTATTTTACATTTGGATGGCCATTTGGAGGAAATACACGTGATTGGGGCTTCATTTGGAGAAGAAACAGGACAAGACTCACAGACCTTCACCACATTGCTTTAAGAAGAGTATCTTGATAGAGGTGGAGACGGCGTTAACAAATACAACGTAACGCCGTCACAACGATGATCAAGACAGTGTCACAGATTCCAAGACGGTGTCAGAGTACACGACCCAGCCCATTATCTAGAATATTCTTTTCATGACGGCATCACAATTAAAATGTGACGCCGTCACAGCGATGTTCCTATATATACAAACCCGAATTTAGGGTTTTAAGTGTGTAACTTTAGAATAAAAAGAGGGTACGAAACCTAGTTCGTTTAGCAGCTGTTATGGACGAATTTAGGGCCTAAAAACCCTATTGTACTTCCTCCAACTCATATTTTAATCAAGTAAGGTTTATTTAATCATTCAATATGTCTATGTGTTGTGTGATTCATCTGTGTTCTTGCTTTATCTATAACATGCTTGGCTAAACCTCATATTGTGTTTATATATGATTGTATAAAACCTAGAATATAGATCTTAGTAGTGTTGCCTCTTGTGGTGGATGTGCACGTCAGGCCTTAGAAAACCAGTTTTTGTCTATATCGCTGTTGATATGTCTAGGAAAACATGATTGTGTAGAAGGATACCATCGGGTAACAGTCTTCATACTATCTTGCCCCCTAATATGGTTGATCCACTTTTAATATATTTCACATGAACTTAGTGTACCCCTAGGGGCCTTGTAATAGTCTTCATACTACCTTACTTGTGCGTTGCTCTAGCAGAGTACTAAGTAGACGGCGAGTTCATGTAATTCATTTATGACTTAGGAAATAATCACATAAATCATCACGAGTGTGACAAGACAACAATAATAGGAGAAACAATCTAGGGAGTAATACATGATTAAATAAACATAATCTTTTATTATATTGTTATCACCATTAGTTTAGTTTTTATTTAGTTTAAATAGCTAAAACTAAACCACCCCTCAAATATATGATTTACTTGCTTTCCATAAAACACAAAAAATACAAAAATAATCTTCTCTCAACCTTTAGAATTCTGTTAGACCGTGATCAAGCCTTCCCAACCTATTCCCTGAGTGAACGATAACAACCCTCCGAGTCTTACCTATACTACTACTACAACGATTAGGTGCTCTTCCTAGGGAGTTGTGAAACTTCGTGTAAAAGTCCTACGACGATCGCATCAAGTTTTTGGCGCCGCCGCCTGGGGAATAGTTAGGTATGGATCATAGTTTAGCTTAGTTCTACTCGCTTGAATCCTTTCAAGTGAGACTTTTATTTCTGCATATTAGCTTTCTTGTAGTGTATCTTTTCTTTGTGTTATCTATTTCATAACCTATTCACGTCAACGACCATGGGAGACGAGAATCCTATCCGTACTCTAGGATACTACTCCAAACCAAGCCACGAGGGCTAAATGAATACCATTGAGCTCCCCATAGGGAACAACGTGGTACCTCTTTGATCTGACACCATCCGGTTGGTGCAAAACGGATGCTCATTCCATGGACTTCGGTCCGAGGATCCAAATCAACACCTCAAGGATTTTCTGAAACTTGTAAACTCACTTGACCTTGACGGTGACAATAGGGAAAGAATGCACATGCGTTTTATTATTTTTCCCTACGCGATCTAGTAGCATTGGGCTGAACGCTTCTAGCAGGATCATCCCCACATGGGAGGGATTCTTACTTATGATTCCTTGCTTAATTCTTTCCACCAGGAAGGACCGCAAAACTCCGCAATGATATCCTGATGTTCCAACAACATCATGGAGAATCTTTATTCGAAGCATGGACTCGTTTCAAGGACTTACTCCAAAAAGTCCCTCATCATGGAATAGATCTTTGGCTCAAAGTCCAAATCTTTTACGATCATGTCGACTGCACCACCCAAGAAAGCATTAACTACGCGGCAAGCGGGAGGCTTAGAAAAATAAGACCAGACGAAGCTTGGGATACTATTGAAAGGTTAGCCCAATATGAGAATAAAGGGTGGAATAATGCCTTCACCTCAGAGGAAGTGAGCTTTAATTACGAAAACCCCGACGTCAAGAAATTACTTGGAATCATGGAGCGTAAAGTCGATACACTTATGAAGAACGCAATCTCGTTAATGGGGAAAAGTGAAACCGTATTCCGGTTAACAAGCAACGAAAGGTATCGACCACCCACTTAGCTATCACGACAAGAAGAATTTGAGCACTTTGTGATGAACTTCATCTACGATCAAGTAGAAAGTATTAGACAACTCGAAAATTACATGCAAGACATTACAGATGAATTCATGGAATTCTCTTTAGAAGTCGGACTAAGACTAAAGGAGAGGATAAAGGAAAGAGAAAGTAAACCTCAAAAAATCGAGAAAATCATAAAGTATCCAGGACACTAGGTCTTGGAACTGTATTAAACATACCTTCTTTGAAAAACCTCA
This sequence comes from Tanacetum coccineum, assembly GCA_026074375.1. Classification (NCBI taxonomy): domain Eukaryota; kingdom Viridiplantae; phylum Streptophyta; class Magnoliopsida; order Asterales; family Asteraceae; genus Tanacetum; species Tanacetum coccineum. The sequence continues at coordinate 134,355 of BQNB010000338.1, forward strand.
AGAAGAAAATGTTTCCTTACTCTCGCGAGTCATCTATGTGGAAAGATACGTCCAGCTATACTCTCGACCATCTAACCTCAGAAAGAATATACTTTCGGTTTAAGCTGGAAAGTAGGCTAATCAGTCCATCATAACCGAGAAAATCACAATCCATTCACCACCTACTTAAAGCAGCCCCCTTCATGAATAATGACCCCATTAAATGTGACCCCTCTTCCCACTAATCATTTACGTTTATAGATAGCAACCATGTGTTCGATTCGGGAGGAAAGACACACGATCTTTCCTTAAAAGAAAGTCATGGGTTGCAATTTCAAAATCCCTAGAAAAATAAGGGCACAAACTCAACATTGTCGTGACGCCGTCGATTAAATATGTCGCACGCCATCAACGATCCAGGTTAAACTTTTAAAAAACCTCAAATTCTCCTCCTTGCCTTCACACCCACAAAACAGCCACCAACCACCTCCATCAAAACTACAATTCAATTTTTGCCATTCTACGATCGTTCATCCTCAATCGGTAAGTATCCATCCTACTCTCGCGATTTCATTTAATAAATTTCAAATCCATTTGATTGATTGACTCCCCTAGTTTGTTTTATACCCAATTGATTGAAATTAGGAATAATTGGACACCAATCTAAGTAGTTTGTTGTTACCTTAAGTATTGAGTCATCCGAATCAACGCTTTTGCAAAAACAACTCAAAATTAGAATGGATGACTCTAATTTTTCGAACTTTTTCTATGGGTCCGATGCTAAGGGGGTGTTTGGGAACATGTTTATCAGAAAATAGCTTAGTTTTCCCTCGCAAAACATTTTTTTGCAACAGACCCTCTAAGACGGCATCACATGTTACTCGGTACGCCGTCGCGGCCATCTGAACAAATATTCAGCTTTGTTTTCATGCTATAACTCCTCTCGTTCCTTGTTCTAACTTCAATATAGGCCATGAGCAAAAGAGCCAGGAGCACTAGGGGGCACGCTTCCTCATCTCGCGATGAAACAATCAAAGAAAAAGTTTGCAAGTTTAGATTGTTCGATAACAAAGACCACCAAATGAACTACAACAACCTCGTTGGGTGCTCTATTCACTCCGGGGACGTTGTGGATTGGTAATTTCTCTCTAACAAGGGTCTTGCTCAGTCATTCTTCGACTCCATCAACACTGATCAGTTCTTCGAACCTCAATGGGCTAACCTTTTCCAAATCAACGAGCCTATTTTCCACGAGCTTGCTCGCGAATTCTTTGCCTTATTTGGGTTTGATGCCACCCCTTGTAGGTATGTCCCTCTACATAAGGGTGTCACGTTTAGGTTGGGAGGAGTGGAAAGGGAAATGACCCTTCTTGAGTTTGGATGGAGGGTTGGTTTATACTCCGAGAAGGAATCTGGAGATCCTACTAGTGGTTTGAGAAATGCGGAAACAGTTAATGCCACTTATTTTACTCATCTGTTTTGGCCTACTATTGGTGATGACGGGTATAATGTGGGGAACACCAAAGAAAAATCTATTAGGAATCTAAGGATCAGGCTTGCTCATCGTTACTCCCATTGGGGCTAAAACCCCAATTTTTTTTTTTTCATGGGAAGAAGGAAAAAAACCCATCGTGGTCACAAAATTGATCTATACTATCTCATATTGCATCTTCGGGGATGGCATTGTTTGCTATTATTCATTCTTGAGAGCTGTAATTGATGAGGTGTCATTTTATACACTTTTTTGGGGTCGTTTAACCCCCTAAATCATGCATTTATGCCCAAAATAGATACTTAATCGTTCCTTTTTAGGTATTTCGCATTTGGAAGACATTTGGAAGAATTACACGTGACTTGGGCTCATTTGGAGAAGAAACGGACAAGACTACGGACCTACACATACATTTCTCAAGAATTTCTCTACAGTGGCTGGAGATGGCGTCACCAATATAACGTGACGCCGTCACAACGAAGACCAAGACGGCGTTACTGGATCTCACGACGACGTCAGAGTACACGACCCAACCCATTATCTAGATTATTCTCTTTCATGGCAGCGTTACGATTAAAATGCGACGCCATCGCAACGATTTTCCTATATATACAAACTCAAATATAGGATTTTTGAGTTTGTAACTTTAGAATAAAAAGAGGGTACGGACCCTAGTTCATTTAGAAGCTGTTAGGGACGATTTTAGGGCCTAAAACCCCTATTGTACTTCCTCCAACTCATGTTTTAATCAAGTAAGGTTTATTTAATCATTCAATATGTCTATGTGTTGTTTGATTCATCTATATTCTTTCTTTATCTTTAACATGCTTGGCTAAACCACCTATTGTGTTTATTTATGATTATATGAAACCTAGAATGTAGATCTTAGTGGTGTTGCTTCTTGTGATGGATGTACATGTTAGGTCTTAGAAAACCAGCTTTTGTGCTATTGATATATCTAGGAAAACATGATTGTGTAGAAAGGATACCATCGGGTAACAGCCTTCATACTACCTTGCCCCTTAATATGGTTGATCCACTCTTAATATATTTCACATGCACGTAGTGTACTCCTATGGTCCTTGTAATAGTCTTCATACTACCTTACTTCTGCGTTGCTCTAGCAGAATACTAAGTAGACGGCGGGTTCGTATAATTCGTTCATGACTTAGGATATAGTTACATAGATCATCACAAGGGTGACAAAGCAACAACACTAGGAGAAGCAATCTAGGGAGTAACATGATTAAATAAAAATAGTTTTTTTATCTTATTGTTATCACCAGTAGCGTAGAATTTATATTTTGTTTAATAGCAAAAACCAAACCACCTCTCAAATATATGATTTACTTGCTTTCCATAAAACATAAAAACATAAAAATAATCTTCTTTCAACCTTTACAATTCTGTTAGACCGTGATCAAGCCTTCCCAACCTATTCCCCGAGTGAACGATAACAACCCCCTGAGTCTTGTCGATACTACTACTACAACGATTAGGTGCTCTGCCTAGGGGGTTGTAAAACTTCGTGTAGAAGTCCTACGACGACCGCATCAGTAATGAAGAAATCTTTTTCCCAAAGACTTACATTTAAATCATAGATTTCTACAGACTTTTGATTGGCTTGACTAACTAAACCATCACATTGTTCTTTTGATCGAATTTGTGTTGGTTTGATCGAGTCATAAAGTTTCTTATTGGTCTGTTTCAAATGTTCATTATCTGTAATAAGCTTTAACACCCTATCATCCAATTTAATATTTATTGTTTAAAATCTCTTCTATGTCCTTCTTGACCTTATCCTCATTCATATTTCCACTTAGAGATTTAATTTCTTTTCAAAAATTCTATATGGACTATATTTTTCTCTTGGGACTGAGCTTTTAATTCATTTAAGTCAAACAATTGATCAAAACTTGGAGCACTTTGATTTAAAATAGAATTATACCTTTGAAAAATATCCTGATTAAGTTGAGAATCAACTTCTAAAGAGATGCAATATTTTTCAAGAGTGGTAAAACTTCTAAACAGCTTATCGTAAGTCTCTTTTTCAATAAAATCTTTTTCTTGAGAGCTCAGTCTCAGTTTTTGAGACACTTTTCACATTCTGACATTCACATAATGCATTATCCATTAATGATTTTCATAAATTATGTTCACTATATCTTTGTTGATGACCTATTCCAAGAGTCGTTCATTTTCATTTAAAACTTTATTAATTTTAACTTCAAAACATTTTTTACTCTAAACAATGTTGTTCCATAGCCTGTTCCATTTGATGAAAGACATTTTGGACTTCAGAAAGTTCATCAATTAAATATTAATCAAATGTATTGAATAAGTCCTTCAGAGCTTTTACAAATGGAATTATTTCATCCTTAAAACAAGCTTTTGTATTGTTCAAACCCCCACGAGCTTTGTGGATGGCTGTGGCCATGGTTCTTTCTTTTACAACCACGTCAAAAGCAGCAAGATGGTGTTTAAGTTTCTTCAAACTCGCATTAACCATACTGACTTTAGGAAGTTCTTTAAGAACCTCAACTTTGGTGGGTCTACAAGAAGGACTAGGATCTGAAGAATTCATAGAATTCTGAAACCAAAAGGCTTGTTCCGCAGATAATTCAGTTTATGGAACAAATCCTGTTTCAAAATCTTGATAAAGTTGGTTAAAAGTAGCATAATCGACTGGTGATAGTATTAACTTTTTTTTCTAACATCATTGGATCCTATTGTTTTAAAAGCATTTTTGAACGACTCTCTTCAGCAAGCATAAGGGTCTCTTCGGAATCAGGAATCACATTGCATGTGTTTCTTAATGACATTACATCACTAAAGCTTGGTTATTACTGCTGAGCTTTTTTCAAATAGAAAGGATTTTGAAACCTAGAGCTTGCTTAGTGGTATGATCATAGAAAAACTGAGGTATTGTCAACATGTGAACAGTTTGTGGAAATTGATCTCTTTTAAAAACAATATAATCCAGTTGTTTGATCTTCTTTTCTAAAGCAATTTCTCTATCAATATTTCTTGATTCTTCTTTCTTAAAATCATTTTTGAGAAGAGTAACCGTTTGCATTAAAGATTCCTTTTCTTTTACATGTTCGTAAAGAGTTTGTTTAAGACGATCAATCTCTACAGACTGTTCACATGAATCTGAAACATTATCTTTACTCTTTAAATCAACATTTTGTCCTTCTTTCAAAACTTTAACTTGTTCTTTATATCTTTCAAGCTCAACAGTTAATGTATCATTGACACTTTTATTGTCCAGATTTATCTTGGTACAATTAATTTCTTGTGTTTTTGGTTGTTCAATCACAGATAATATCAGTGCATCTTGTTATGCAGATGAGCTAGAATTCTAAACAGCTGCGTGTTGTAATTCTGTCACGTACTAAGAATAAGGAATGATATTGCTATCACTGGTTATTTTAGTCTCTGAATGGTTAATAACTCGTCGATTAGAAGACGATATCACTGGACACCTTGATTTATATATTGTTATCCACAGTTTTAGGGATTGTGTACAATCTTAACTCATTAAGGAGCAATATGAACCATAATGTGAAATTTCGCCATGAGAGCAACTTTGGCAGTGTTGAGTTCACCACAATCAGAGTCATATGCATCTAAATCATTGACTTGATAAGCAGCATTGTGCGTAATGATAGTCTGTGTAGCTTGACCTTCTGCTGATCCTGGATCTACCAAAAATGCTAGTTCCTTCTCAGGTAGAATTTGACCATTTGCTTGAGCTTGTACCAGCAACACTTTATCCTTAACCCATAAATCATCCCGTTTCCTTTTAGGTTTAGTGCACTGTTTGGACATGTGTCCTTCCCCTTTGTAGTTGTAACAAATAATAGTCCTTTGTTTCCTAGAATTTCTTCCACTTACTCCTGGAGTGTAGGTCCTAATCGTACCCATAGCAAAGGAAATTTGTCTCCCCTGAACTGGTTGTAAAGTCACTCTTCTATCATTAATGGTAGCTTGTTTCCTAGGGTTTGACGACTTCCTTAACTGGTTGTTGGTAGTAGGATAGCAAGATGTGACGACAGGCTGTAAAAATGGACTAAATATGGTTGATGGCATTAATGAGATCATCACCTTGCTTGAACACTGGAACAGTTAGACCTAAGTCTAGTTAGGAAAATTCAGGTTGTTGTTGTTGTTTGTTAACTATGGGAGCATACTCCATTTAAGGGATGGATGATGGTGGAGAATAAACGTTGTGGTGAACTGATGATTGATAATCTTTGCATGGATAACTGATTGAAATAGGTGTTGATGATTGATTGTTTGAGTATTGTTAAGACTGATAAAGTGATTTGTACTATGGAGACTAATTTAGTGAAACTTGTAGCTGAAATTGAGAGTTTTGGTATGAGTTCTAATGAGTTTGATCAGGAGACTAGGTCATTTGATGGGTTGCAACCAAAGCAAGCGGATCTGATTTGCGTTCATGCATTAAACGAACTTCATTTGTATGAAATTCATGTTGTCCTAAGTAAGCATGAAGCTGATCAATATTAGTTGTGTGCAAGTCCCGAACCAGTGTGACATCTATCACGAATTTGCTCCACTCAGGAGGAAGAGTATTCAAAAACTTGGTGTTTACTTGAAATTGTTCCAGTCTCACATTGTAGATGTTCATGTCATTGAGTAGAAGTGAAAATCTTAAGTAGAAATCACGTAGTGTTTCCCCCTTCTTATAAGCAAACTTATCAAATTCATCATATAATTTGCACTCTCTTTCCAGTTTCATCAATAAAGTTCCTTGCATGAGAAGTTGAATTCTTTTTTTTCAAAGTTCCTTGGTGATTCGATGATTGCTAGCAAGTGCATAGTGGGGGGGGACCTGGGTTTGTAATCTCGGAGAATAATATTTGTTGCTTGATTCACAATCGCTTGAATTCATTGCAGGAGTCAATTCTGAGTATTTTCTTAGCCTCGTTCACCTATTATCTTCAATCGTTGGCCTAGATGAGTGGGACCAGTTTTAAACGGATTCAGTATATTCGTCCATGTTGTATTTTCATCAACGTATTGCTCCATTATGTTTTTCCAAGAATCATAATTATCTTTCCAACTTATGGGATGATTGTCAGCACCGGGAAAGAAATCGCTTGTCAGCAAAGAGTCGTCATTGAGAAATTTGTATGTTAAAAGATTACTTGTTTGATCGTACGGTGATTAAAAGTAATTGTGTTGTTATAAGTTGTATTTTGTGTGTTTTATGTCTTGAAACTACAAGGGATTTTACAATTCTTGACAAAACCGGGAAAACAAATAAATGTTTCATGGGATTTTACAAGTCAAAGAAATAAACCGTATAATTTTGATAACAAATTTGTGTGTTTTTAACTTTAGTCCAAGTGGAATGTGCAATTTTGATGATAAAAGAAATTGTTAATTGGTTGATAAAGGGAATTTCCAATTCGGTTGCAAAGTAAACTGCCAATTCGGTTTTTGACCAAGTAAACAGCCAATGTCGGTGACCAAAGGAAAAAAACTGCCAATTCGGCTGACCAAAGTAAGCTGCCAATTCGGTTGACCAAAGTAAACTGCAAATTCGGTTATACTGGAAAGCTGCTACTTCGGTTAAACTGGGAAGCTGCTAATCCGGTTAAAGCTAAGAAGCTGCTAATTCAGTTTAAACTGAGGGAAAGTGCTAATCATGGGTGAATGAGAAGCTGCGAATACGGTTAAACTGGGAAGCTGCTAATCCGGTTGAAACTGGGTACCTGCGAATTTGGTTATCTCTTTGAACTGCTAATCCGGTCAACACTAGGATGAAACACGAATTCTTTAAAACACAAAAAGACTAACTTATGATTTTTTTTTCCCAAATTTTCTTGTACAACTAGTATTACTAAACCTATAGGTACCATAAAAATGAAAAATTTATGGTTTTTAAGCCAAAAATTTTAAAATCAAGATTTGTACTTTGTAAGGTTTTTCAAAAACAAAAGTTGTAAAAAATGATGTTTTTTCTTGAATTCAAATCATATACACTTTATCTAAAGATACTAGATCTAAATTTTACTAAGGTAATGATTTTTGTGTACATATGAGCTGCGAGAAACAAAGAAAAAGAAGAGAACAAATAACAAGCTACAGTTTGAAAAAGGGAAAACGAACCAAGAAAAACAAACACAAAAACTAAACAAATCACTCCATGGCTCTTGATACCAATTGAAGAACAATCAAATAAAATATATGAAATAGAAGAGAGGTGGTTTTTATGAGAGAGGAGTGTTGGATGAACATTTTAGAGAGAGAGAAACATGAAAGAAAACTTGTTTTATGTGTGTGAAATAATAAACAACCAACACCCTTTTCAAGGCATGGAGAGGGTATTTATAACCTAAGTAAGGATGGCATGGCTTGGGGCTCATGGGCTTTCCATGGGCCTTGGTCTTACTAGCCTACTTAGTTTCCCTAAAATATACTCATTACGAGCTTCTAAGATTTCTATGGAAAGTGACTGGACACTTTCGTTGTTCCTAAAATTATCGTTATCCAAAGACTGTCATGAAAAACATATATTTGTTTTTCTTAATTTTTTAGTTTTCTATTTTTTTTTGTTTTTTGATTTTTTATTTTTTCTTTTTAATATGAATCTGTATTCTTAAGAGATGGAAATCTTTTTGAGTTTTTGTTCGATATTTATATATATTATATATATTATATTATTATAATATAATTAAAAAAATTAATATTTATTATATATATATATATTTATATATATATTATATTTATATACATTGGGAATACACGAGGTACCTCACCACTCTTCATTTTCTGTCTGCCAGCTTCTTAAGTGGTTTCTGGAGATATGATTTTCATCCCAATCTTGTTGATGAGGAACTTAAATCTTTCCCTTAGCAACGCTTTAGTGAAGATGTCTGCCAACTGATACTCAGTCCCGACGAAGTAAAGCTCAACCACATCATTTTCAACTTGTTCTTTTATAAAGTGATATCGGACATCAATATGCTTTGATCTTGAATGTTAGACGTTGTTACAGGAAGAGAGCAATGGCACTCTTGTTCATATTGGCAGAAGGAATTTTGTGATTCAAAAATCTAATCTGTCAATTATGATCTAATCTAAAGGATTTGAGCACAACATCCAGATAAGGCAATGTATTCTATTCTACCTTTGTATTAGAGATAGCAGTGCTTTTCTGATTCTTTGAGGACCAGTTGACAAGTTTGTCTCCTAAGAATTGGGCACTACCAGAAGTACTTTTTCTTGTGTATTGACACCCGGCGTGATCTGCATCTACAAAAGCTATTTGTGTAATATTGGTATCTTTTGAGTACCATAGGCCCATATTTGGGTTACCTCTTAGGTATCAAAGATCCATTTTACTGCATGGAGGTGCTTTTTGGTAGGTCGTGCCTGATACCAGGAACACATGCATACTGTAAATACAAGATAAGGTCTACTCGATGTTAGATACATAAGGGAGACGATCATTCCATGGTAATGTGTAGGATCAACTGTTTTCCCCTGTAGATCTGCATCAAGTTTGGTCTTCTCCACTAGTGGAGTGTCAACAGGGTCACTGGAATCTATGCCATATTTCTTAAGAATTTCAAGAGCATATTTAGTCGGAGAAAAAAATGACATTTTACCCATCATCGACATCTTAAACTTAGAACTCATTGTATCAGCAAATTTATCACATTGAATAGGATCAGTAGATGCAAATATTATATCATCAACATAAATTTATACCATGAGTATGTCTTTGCCTTCTTTCCTTATGAATAATGTGGGGTCGACTGCACCTTCGGAGAAATTTTGAGACAGTAGAAAGCTCGACAACATATCATACAGCACGCGGGAGAAGCTGCTTCAAGCCAAAAAAGTGCCTTTTTAGCTTATTACACATGAGTTGGGTTATCTAGATCTACAAAGCCTGTGGTTGATTGAAATAAACCACTTGCGAAGCTTGCCGTTTAAGAAGTCGTCTTGACATCCATTGGTAGATTTGTCATGTTCCTGTTTAGCAGCATTTTCTATGAATGATACAAAATGGCCTCAATTTATTCTAGCAAAACCGGGATCGTATGCGATATGACTCTTGAATCCAATTCTCTTTTCTTGATGATAACCCTTAGCTACGAGCCTTGCCTTATTTTTCAGTACCCCTCTAAATTTGTCTTGCTTAAATTTGATGATCCACTTCAATTTAATAATCATGGAGAAGTCTGGACAAGGAACAAGCTCCCAAACATGTAGTTATTTAAACTCGTAAATTTCTTCTTGCATCGCATCGATCCATGAAGATTCCAACAATGCTTCTTTAAAGTTCTTCGGTTTGACAGAGGTGAGGAAGGCATCAAAGAAACTCCTTACTACAAAGACATGCTAGATATAGAGACCAATAGAAATACTACTGAAGCTCAACATACCAATGATGAATAAGTTAGTGTACTCCCGCGTCATTAGAGCATACATGAGCTTTGGCCAATTGCCAGAGCCAGTTAGTGGTTACATCAATTGGAGGAGTCAGAACTTGTTTCAATGGGATATTGGAATCATTGGGAGGAAGGCTAAGCTCGATTGCAATTGGCTTTAGAGTTCCTACTGATGTCAAGAAAAAGACTGTACGAGTTCCATATGCTTTTCTGTCTTCTTGCGCATTTATCCTCTCTAAAAATGGAAGGTAACTATCATGATAATCTAATATGAAGAGCTTGTTTTCATCCAATGCTTGCAGATTAAAATAACCTTTTTAATCAAATCCAAAACTAAAATCTCTATACCAATGATGTCTCATATGAGTAGAGGTTTGGTATATTCTTTTACTTTTGGACAACTATTCTTACGTGTTGCACAGACATGCCATTGAGATGACTTATAATATGCTCCTCTTTAAGATCTTATTCTGGCGGTCCATACATTGAAGGATCAAGTTTGCTCACTGGAGGAAATACCTATAAATTTATTAGCCTTGTATAAATCAAGTCAACGTTCAACAATAAAAGTCAAGAGTCAATAATCATCATCCAAGTCAAGTCAAGACATTTATTAGTATTTATTAGTCATTAATTTGTATTGGGCTCAAGCCCATGGTAACGATTCTAAAATGTTCTCTTATATCCTATATATAGGATAGTTGTTATCAATTGAAGGCAATCAAATCAATTAGCCTTCAATGGTGAATTATCAAATTCTAATATGGTAATTAGAGCCAACCCTAACACTTCAAAAAAAATACACGCCCCTAAATCCTTAAATCTGTCGTTGCATTTTTTTTGTCTTTGCTTACCTGCTGCTGCTATCATTTGCTTGCATTATTTCTTTTTCATATTGCATGCTTAATTGTTGTTGTGTTACTTTTCTTCTAAGCGCACATCATGACAAGTTATAATAACACAATTGGTCTACCTGCTGTTTCACACGTCTCAAGGTGTTACCAATCAATATAATATTGCATTATCAAGCTACTTTAATAGATCATATCCATTTACACCCAATATGGGCTTTGTTAACTTCCAATAGTCCAACATGGCCGAATCCATTTCACACCCTATACCCCTATACTCGGCCCAGCCTAACAATTTAGGTTATGTATTTCTTCGTCTGGCACTTGGACACTAATTGTCATCACAGCTAGCCCGCATCATACATGACACACATAAGCGTATTTGGTGCTTGTGTGCCATTCCAGATGGCCCAGTGCAACCTGGTATGTGCTTAAATACACATACCTTTTTCCTTTAAAAACGAGCTAAAATAATCAAAAACGGACTTAAAATGCCAAAGATACGCTTGTTTTGCTAATTGTATTGTGCAGGAACGGATAACCAAGAAAAGGACGAAAAACAAAGCCAAAACGACAAAACTGGACTCGGAATGGAAAAGACTGTGAAAGACAAAGCCGGAAAGTCAATCAGGTCAAAAAGTCAACAGTTAAGTAACTGAGTCAAAGTCAAAGTCAACCCAAGTCAACCCCGGGGCCAAAGTTCAAGAAATATAAGTTTAGGGGCTGAAATTGCCAAACCCTAAACTTATATAAAAAGAAGAAAAGAGGAAAAGAAAAGAGAAGGGTTAATGTTGCAATTTGCTCAAAGTAACAAGTAGGGGGGCAAAACTGCCAACCCCCCTAACTTGTACACCAAAGGGACGAAAAATGCAAAGAGTTATATAACTCTTGGGGACTTGTTTTGCCAAGTCCCCAAAAGTTGTTTAACCACAGGGACCATGTATGCAATGAAAAATATAACTTTGAGGGACCATTTTAGCCAAATGGTAAAACTCACACTCTGTTACACACTCAAACAACTTTTCCCGCTCTCTTTTTCCCTCCCAACACAACTCACGGGTTGTTAAACCCGTTTTTACCCCACGAACATTCACCACCACCATGGATATTCATTTTCCCCCTCCTCCACTAACTTTCCCAGCCACAAGAGTTCGTTGATGAATAGAAAAAGCCCGAGAACCCTAATGAAAATCGAGATACGTGCTCACCAAACGAGATACTTATATTAAAGATGTGGAGATTAGAATATTCTTGTTTCTACCTGCAAGACCTTCAATCAGATTTTGATAGCGTATAATCATTTAATTCATAGATGGTATCTAAATAAGTATTATAATAAAGGCATACACTAGTTTAATTTTATATAAGTTGGTCAGAGATCGTGCAATTTAAGGTTTTAAAAACTCGCGCGCGATTGGTTCTTCGATCACTTGGGTCATTGTCAATGACAGATCTATCTAAGGATTACGCGAAGAAACGTTAAAAACCTTGAATCAATAAGTTAATTTATATATGTATTATGGATGGTTATTGGTTAGTTAGGGTATGTGTCCGTCAAACGCCTCGATTCGACAAGCAGAAACATCGCCGGGAATATATGACGCGCACGCATTTTTGGCGCTTTCTTCTCTACCTACACGAATCAGAATCACTCACTGATGTGTGTGTCATTTTATATTGCTTAAAATAATTATTTAATGTTTGCTTGGTAAGGATATTATTTAATAGTAGTACACATACCAGATCACATTTGTTTGTAGTACATGTACTACACAGTATATATGATCTTATATGATCACTAGAACAAAATCGTGTGTATATAATTAAACTTGTTTTTTTAACCGCAAGATCGTAGCACTCGAGTATGTAGGCAATCAGCTAGAGAATAAACGTGTTGTGTTTTTCGTGAAACCAAAGTTCACTTATATCGGTAGCATTGGTTGGTAACTGGCAGGAAATGTAGTTGGCCTCTTTATTGTTCCGGTTGGTCCTTGACAGAGAAAGATGGGCAATTTGGTTTGGCAGAAAGTTAGAAAAGCAGTTAACCTCGTAAAGGAGTGGCTCCTTCACCCCTGCTATTCGTCGTGGCCGGATTGAGTTTAACGTGAAATCCCTTCTGTTTTTAGTAAATCTTAATTGACATAAAATGATTAACCGATGACACTAAAATCATCAACAACCATAACCTAATTCATCTTTTATTTGATGCTATCTTGTTATACATATAAAAGCTTTCTTGGAACGGAAGCAAAATGTAGTCACATGCACCTTAATTAGATAATAGTTATAGTAAAATGGCTTCATCAGTCCGGCATGTAAACCTATGACCGTTGGTAAGAGAATATACCCTACTGGTTTGTGGAGCAGTGGAGAGTCGTTGTCTGTCGAAACATAGCCATTTTGGTTGTGTGGTCCGACCTGTGTTTCTGATTTTTCTTGGGCACAAGTAGAAAAAAATGGTTTCTTTTTAGGTTCAACCGAAATGGCTTACATTGAAAAATATGAAGCCTAACGAGAAGCTAGGACACATAACAAGTGCAATGAAAATTAACAGCACCAAAACAAGAACAGATATCTAAAGAGAATTCAGATACGCGATATGTGGGTTGATATGATCATCCAACTAATAATTTAAGTGAATAATGTACATGCACTACAACAAAATTGGTTTTACAGGACGCCAGTTTGTGTCCCATAATGTTAGTTTATGGGACTTTTAATCTAATAGGACTAAAATAAAAGTGTCCTATATAAAGGGGTTGTAATAGATATTTAGGACTCTTATAGGCGTCCTAATAAACACCAACATTATGAAACTAACTTTTTGGTCCCTTAAATGTTTTATACGACCACAATAACGTCCTAATAGACTACATAATAGAATGCTTTATAGCATTCTAATATATGCTTAGCCTTCTATTAAGTTTTAGGACACATTTACGCGTCCTAAAAGATATATAAATTGAACGAAGTCGTATTGCATAAACTCACATTTTAGTACCAAGAAAAGGATTCTAACACAAAGTTGCGTTGTTAGGACCCAATTTGATGTCGTAAAATGAAATCCAACATCTAATGTAACAATATCTTCATTTCCCATAATCATATTTAATTAACATGTATGGATTAACAGGTTGGCATTGTTCTAATACGAAATGTCGTAATACATTTGTTAAAACAATTTTCATATCCAATAAACATTTGAGTTCCGTTTAAGAAATTTAAAAACATCAATAGTGACCTGTTTGATCATGCTAGATGACTTGTCGATCATTTGTATCCTGATACGAGGAAGAAGAACAAATTAATTCTTGTTTCTGATTAATCATTTCCATGTACAAAAGTGTTTAACCTCATCCAAACAGGGATATCTCTAAAATTTAAAAATAATAAAAACCACCCCCCCCAAAATCTACCGAACAAAATAAACAAAAAATCATTCAAAGAAAATAGGAGATTCGCCTTGTGTTCATCTATTATCTTTCTATTTAGCCTTGTATTAAATCAAGTCAACGTTTTCAAATAAAAGTCAAGAGTCAAATATCATCATCAAGTCAAGTCAAGATCATTCATTAGTTTTATTAGTATTAATTTGTATAGGCTCAAGCCTTGTAACGATTATAGAATGTTCTCTTATTATACCTTTATATGGATTGTTGTTATCAATTGAAGACAAGCAAATCTATTAGCTGCAATGGTGGATTATCATATTCTGATATGGTAATCAGAGCCAACCCTAAAACACTTCAAAAAATAAAAAAAAACACGCCCTAAGCTTAAATCTGATCCGTTGCATTTTTTTCCGTCTTTGCTTGCCTAATGCCTGATCTTTCATTTGCTTGCATTATTTCCCTTTCATATGGCATGCGTCGAATTGTTGCCGCGTATTACTTTTCTTCTAAGCGCACATCATGACAAGTTATAATAACACAATTGGTCTACCTGCTGTTCACACGTCTCAAGGTGTTACCAATCAATATAATGTTGCATTATCAAGCTACTTTAATGGATCATATCCATTTACACCCAACATGGGCTTTGTTAACTTCCAACAGTCCAACATGGCCGAATCCATTTCACACCCTATACCCCTATACTCGGCCCAACCCAACAATTTGGGTTATGTTTATCTTCAGTCTGGACTTGGACACTATTGTCCATCACCTGCTCAGCCCGCATCATACATGACACACCCTCAAGCTAATTTGGTGTCTTCTGTGCCAATTCAGCCGGCCCAAGTGCAACCCCAGCCGGCCCAAATACCAATCCAGCAGGCCCATCCATACTCGTCTTCACAAGCGTTCCAAACGATGACTCTACAAGAATCAAATTGGAACATGGATACTGGGGCGTCCTCTCATCTAGCCGAGAACACAGGTATGCTCACTTCTTTTAGCAATCCAAGCTTGTATAAATCTGTATTTGTTGGCAACGGCCAACCCATACCCGTGACTCACACGGGCCATAGCCTTTTGCATACACCACATAAACCCCTTCACCTTCATCATGTTCTTGTCACACCTAATATAATTAAAAATTTGATTTCGGTTCGACAATTCACTCGTGACAATAATGTGTCTGTTGATTTTGATGCTTATGGATTCTCTGTGAAGGATTACCAGACCCGCCGGCTTCTTCTCCGCTGTGATAGTACTGGTGATCTATACCCTGTCACTCAACAACCATCCTCTACCACAACCTTTGCTTTGCTTTCATTGAGCCCCACCACGTGGCACAGACGCCTTGGACACCCGAGTGAAGATATGCTTCGTCGTTTAGAGTCTTCTCATTTTATTTCATATAATAAAACAAAGTTGCCCGCTTTGTGTCATGCTTGTCAATTAGGCAAACACACTAAGCTTCCTTTTTACAGTTCCGAGTCGAATGTTGGGTCTGTATTTGATATTATTCACTCTGATTTATGGACATCCCCCATCTCAAGTGAAAGTGGCATTAAATATTATGCTATTTTTTTGGATCACTTCTCGCATTATGTTTGGGTGTATCCTTTGCTTCATAAATCCGACTTGTTCGATACCTTTGTTACTTTTCGCGCATATGTGAATAAACAATTTAATGTTGATATTAAGGCTTTGCAATGTGACCATGGAGGTGAGTATGATAATACCCGCTTTCACAACCTTTTTCGCCAAAATGGCATGCAGTTTCGGTTTTCTTGTCCCAAAACCTCTCAACAAAATGGGAAATCGGAACGTATGCTACGCACCCTTAACAACATTACCCGCACCTTACTGTTTCAAGCACACATACCTCCATCATATTGGGTAGAAGCCCTAAACATGGCCGCTCACCTTTTAAATATCCTTCCATCCACTGCCATCAATAATGAGATACCGTTCACTAAGCTTCATAACAAACCACCCACATATGATCATTTGCGAGTGTTTGGATGCCTTTGTTATCCACACATTTCCTTTGATCATAAACTTCAACCTAGGTCCACAGCATGTGTCTTTCTTGGTTACCCGGCTCTACATCGAGGGTACCGTTGCCTTGACCTTTCAACCAACAAAATCATAATCTCCCGACATGTCATCTTTGATGAAGACCAATTCCCTTTTGGGTCCATGACGCCCGACACACCCCCATCCTACGATTTCTTGCTACCCCCTCACAACACCCATACGTCCCAAACCACTCATCCTAACAATCACCAATTACATCCCCCAACTGCCATGCCTCCATCTCCTACTCACACGAGCCCTACCCAATCGCCTCAAGCCCAACCGCAATCCCCACACCACCCCCTTACCCCTCGTACTCCAGCAACCCACCAACAAATTCCGGTCCCTCCTTTATCTTCAACTCACGAGCCCACTACACCAAGCTCAACACCGAATACCCATATCACCTCACCTGCTGCTACTGCTTATGGGAACGCCCCAACTACCAATACTCATCATATGGTCACCCGTGCAAAAGCCGGAATTTCAAAACCTCTTGCGCGTATGAATTGTCATGCCACCACTACT
This sequence comes from Tanacetum coccineum, assembly GCA_026074375.1. NCBI lineage: Eukaryota > Viridiplantae > Streptophyta > Magnoliopsida > Asterales > Asteraceae > Tanacetum > Tanacetum coccineum. Next base: position 151,102 of record BQNB010000338.1, read on the forward strand.
TCGCCTATTCCTCGCTCTCATTTACATGCTCTTCGTGACCCTAATTGGCATAAGGCTATGGTAGATGAATATAATGCTTTGATTTCTAACGGAACGTGGGCTCTTGTGCCTCGTCCAGCTAATGTTAATATTGTTCGATCTATGTGGCTTTTCAAGCATAAGTTTAATGCAGATGGCTCGTTGAGCAGGTATAAAGCTCGATTGGTTGCGAATGGTCGCAGTCAACAGCAGGGGATTGATTTTGATGAGACCTTTAGTCCGGTCGTCAAACCGGCTACTATTCGTACTGTCTTGAGTCTTGCAGTGACACGTGATTGGCCTATTCATCAGCTTGATGTGAAGAATGCTTTTCTTCATGGCCAGTTATCTGAGACAGTCTACATGCATCAACCACCAGGGTTTGTTGATTCCGCCCACCCAGATTATGTTTGTCATTTGCAGCGTTCTTTGTATGGGCTTAAACAAGCTCCTCGGGCATGGTTTCAGCGGTTTGCTAGCTTTATTACACGTGTCGGTTTTCAGCATAGTAAAACCGATACGTCACTATTTGTTTATCACATGGGTTCGGATGTTGCTTATCTGCTCTTATATGTGGATGACATCATACTCACAGCTTCGTCTACTGCTCTCTTACAGCGCATTATTACATTACTTCATAGTGAGTTTGCTATGACTGACCTTGGCTCTCTCAATTATTTCCTTGGTGTATCTGCACAGCGATCGAAGTCTGGATTGTTTTTGTCTCAGTCTAAATTTGCAGAGGAAATTCTTGAGCGCGCTCACATGCAGCATTGTAACCCATGCAAGACCCCTGTGGACACTGAGTCCAAACTCGGTTCTGATGGTGACCCTGTCAGTGACCCTACTTTATATCGAAGCCTTGCAGGTGCCCTTCAGTATTTGACATTCACACGCCCAGATATATCTTATGCTGTGCAGCAGATCTGTCTTTACATGCATGATCCTCGTGATCCACATTTTACTGCTTTGAAGCGTATTTTGCGCTATGTTCGTGGGACTATTGACCATGGACTTCAGCTTTATGTCTCATCCACTAGTCAACTCACTGCTTATACAGATGCTGATTGGGCTGGTTGCCCTGTTACTCGTAGGTCTACCTCCGGGTATTGTGTGTTCCTTGGTGATAACCTTTTGTCTTGGTCTGCCAAACGGCAGGTTACATTGTCTCGTTCTAGTGCTGAGGCAGAATATCGAGGTGTTGCGAATGTTGTTGCTGAGACTGCGTGGATTCGGAATTTGTTGCTTGAACTTCACACTCCTCTCTTTACTGCTACTCTTGTCTATTGTGATAATGTGAGTGCTGTGTATCTGTCTACTAATCCTGTGCAGCATCAGCGTACTAAACACATCGAGATTGATATTCATTTTGTTCGAGAATATGTTGCTTCCGGTCAGGTTCGTGTGCTTCATGTCCCTTCCAGATTTCAGTATGCAGATATTTTTACTAAGGGTCTCCCCACAGCTTTATTTCTTGAGTTTCGCTCCAGCCTGAACGTCCGAAGATCTCCCGCTCACACTGAGGGGGAGTATTAGCCTTGTATAAATCAAGTCAACGTTCAACAATAAAAGTCAAGAGTCAATAATCATCATCCAAGTCAAGTCAAGACATTCATTAGTATTTATTAGTCATTAATTTGTATTGGGCTCAAGCCCATGGTAACGATTCTAGAATGTTCTCTTATATCCTATATATAGGATAATTGTTATCAATTGAAGACAAGCAAATCAATTAGCCTTCAATGGTGAATTATCATATTCTAATACATTCACCATACATCATCTTGAAGTTATACCTAAAAGCAAATAGAACACATGTGTGAATTTCATATAATATATGAGAAGTTTTGAAGAGAGCAACATATAAAAATAAGAAAGAAAAAAAGAACAGTGAAATGTTAGTATAAACATAACTTTGTCAAATTGCCAAAAAAAGTAATCTGTATTTTTCAAGATTATAGCTAATCGATGTATCACCGTTAACGCCAAAGGAAATATAAAAACAATTTAAATAAACTTAACACGAATGAGCTCTTCAATTTCAGCAACCTGCAAACCATGAGTTCTCACAACAATCATCAAAATTACATGAGAGCGAAAATAACATAAAGATTCGAAAACTGTAAGCAATTATTAGATGAAGGTTAGTGGCGGTTATAAGGCATACACATAGTGAAATATTGAAGATAAAGATACGGTTTTTTAGTAGATGCGAATTGTGAGAGAGAAAAAAGGCAAAGTGGGCTAATTATAGGGATTTGGGGCGGGAGACTTGGAAAGAACCAAAATTTAGCGGGAAGTGAGTATTTTCTAAATGAAATGAAAACAACTAGTTGGTTAATATTTATGTTATAACCTTTCAATTTTTTTATATGAGTTGTCATATTAAAAAATTTTAATGAAGCAAACTGTCAAGTTAATATTGGTAAACGAACTAAAATCTTTTGTATAAGACCGACCGGTTACTCGTGCGTTGCGATGACGAGTATGTAGGGATGTCAAAAAGGCCGACTCGACTCGAACCCGACCCGGACCCGAACTCGAATAAGCATATTCGGGTCAGGTTAGTCGGGTCCAAAATTTTATTTGGGTTATTCGGGTCAACCAGAGTAACCCGAATACTAATTAGGGTCGGGTATCAGCTTGAAACTTTTTAGCTAACCCAAATATATTTTTTAATTTTTTTAGTATAAACTTTATTTATTTTTTATTTAAAAGAGTAAAAAAAAGAGAATTTTTTCACATTTTACCCATATTCGGGTTGACATGAACCCGAGTTGACCCGACCCGAATTGACTCGAACTCGAGTAACCTGAATTTAAATAGGGTCGGGTTTGTGTATGGAATTTTTAGTCTTGACCCGAATTTGACCCGACCCGAATTTGACCCGACCCGACCAATCTGACCCGACTAACACCCCTACGGGTATGTGCGCATTGCGGCGGCAAGTACCTGTGTAGTTAAGTATTTTTTTTTGTAACATGGGATTTCTAACTCGACATTGCCAGCCGACTAATCCTAGGACGACTACCTTTTCGGATAGCCCGAAGTCGGCGCCGGTGAATCTCCGTGGCCACAAGGGGATTAATTTTCTCCCCGATGGATTCGAACCATTGACCTTCACTTGGAAACTGGTATTCTTATCGTTGGGTCGGTTTGTAATTAAGTATTTCGGTGATCAAATGCATTTATATTATATGTTTTTTGTGAGAATATAACTATTGATGACGTTGATAAAATATTTCATGTAGTGTCATATCGGGTGCTCTATTCGTGGCACGTACGACACCCTTATCACTTGGGTACTCCAACAAGACCAACATGATAAGTGAGGAACGCATGCATTAAGCAATGCTTCCACGTAGAACCCCACCTTTCAGAATTTGGCTCGTGATATTTCCTACCACCAATTTATACACGACCTCGTGCATGGTCATTCGCACCTACGAACGACTTTCCTTAAATGATTTGGTTTTACTTTTGGCATCATGGCTAAAGAGACGTTTGACTTTCAACTCTTATGGTCCCAACGTCCAGTGACTACACCTCCCTCTTAGATAAGTCCATTACTTTTTCTTGTGACTTAAGATCCAACGTGCAAGCGATTGTGGCATGTGCTAAAGCCTTATCGTAGGGTTACTCCAACAAGACCAACAGGATAAGCCATGAACCCACACATTAAAAATGATTCCAAGCATAACCTGACCCTTAATAATTTGACTTGTGACATTTAGATTTACTTTATTGCAACTAAGTATGCTTAGTTAGTAATTAATAAAATATATTATTATATTTAAGGTAAAAGTTAAAAATAAATTAGCCGTTTTCCAAAATAACTCGTTATGTTATTTCTACTATTTTTATTATCATTATACATAACATTGCTTATGAACAATTGTCATTATACATAATGTAGTGAATTGTTACCTTCTAAACCACTTACTTTTAAACTAAAAAATCAACATTATTGTTTTTTTTAACCATGGTTTTCGCTCTTTAGGCTGACTAATTCATAGGGTTTGAACCTACCGCTACACAAGCTCCTTACTAGTGGTTCTAATAAAGTCGCCGTTAAAAAAAAAGATAAACTCAGGTATGAACAATATTATTGTTAGTGATAATGGCACTGACAATCATGGTAGGGTGGTTGTTGGTGGTGTCAGAGTGTGTTAAAGGGGCTGTTTCGCGATGCTTGGTAGTGGTGTGTAAAAGTGTTAAAATGGTCGATGTAGATTTCATCATAATAAGACTCGCTCGATAAATGTCCTATAATTTATGATGATAAGACCTAAATATAAATGGTCCTGTTAGGTTCCAACATAATAAAACTATAAAAATATAAGTGTCCCATAAAGCTTAGCTTAATAAGACTCATTTATTAAGAGTCCAATTAACTTATATTCTTATAACAACCGACAATTAAAAGTCCTATAAGATTAATATAATAGGACCTACATGTCAAATGTCTTATTAGATTTTGAATATCACCCTTAGGATCAACTTTTTTCCAAAATTCTATTTTTCCACGTTTCCACCCGAGAATAACACCAAGTTTTTAAGGCGAGATCAATCCCAAGTAACGACTTTCGGCTCGTGAACATCCTACCTGGCTGCTAAAGATGACCAGGTTTTTGACACCCCACAGAGACTATTATCGGGACCACTAACTTTAAGTTTCAAAAACTCTCAGGTTTTCCCGTATATACAACTTTCAAAATAGAATATTGCAAAAGTTCAAAAGCATATTTAAATATTAACAAAAAGAGATTTATTTATTAATTCAAACTTAATTTTAAACATATTATTTATGCAATTGTAACCCTCGACCTTTTAGAAGGCTGCAACATCGGTTGTGAGCCGGCAAGATGCAGCAAACTTTTATCAGTCTCAGATTTTTATTCTTACTATGGGCTTTCTTTAGAAGACTACCACATCGGTTGTGAGACGGCAAGAGGTAGTAAACTTTTATCAGCCCGCAGTTTATATTATTATAATTTGATTATTTTTTTTATAGAAGACTTCTTTTTGAAAAATTCAAGTATAAATTTGAACTAAGACTAAATTTTTTGTTATATATTACATAAAATTGTTGATTTAAGTTTAATCTTCAAAAACAGCACGTATTATTAATCCGGTTAAGAGCTTATGGGAGAAAAAGCCACAAATTACATACATGAGCTTTTAAGATTTCCAACTAATCCTTGTTTAGCATCCCACTCATACTTAACTCTATCATTTTTTTTGTTCTTCGCGAAAATCGCGAACGCTTAGCCTAAAAGTTAAGGAACAAGCTAGAGCTCAATACGCTCGATCGAGTCAAAATTTATTCTTATTCTACCCAGCAGGAAAAACAAAATTGTGACAAAACACTTATTTTTATTTATTTTTTTGAATTTTAATGGTAAAAACGGGATTACGCGAAAACAACGGCTGCAGGCACAATCAAATCGATAGATTCCCCCATACTAAAACTACACATTATCCTCAATGTGAGATTCCCCCATACTAATTCCAATGCATATTCCTGATATAAAGGGGTCTCTACGCAAATCTAAAGCCGTTTATTATGTATGCTAAAGATAAACGTTAATCGATAAGATTTTAGGATATCGGATTCCTTAAATGAAGCTGAGGATATGAAGCTCGAATGAATGAATGGACAAAACCATGAGCACGAGAGTCTTCAAAATCCGGGTATCTTAGACAAAACAACATAAACCAACAAAACACGAAACACTAGAAAGGAAAAGACGAGCCTCCTCTCATTAATTGTTAGAAAATAGATGAGAAGATAGAAACGCTTGTTTTTGTTAACCGAGCCACGAGCTTGACTCGTCCCCCACGACATTAAGTTG
>BQNB010000338.1:160670-180782 GCA_026074375.1 Tanacetum coccineum
AAGATTGGGAAAAGGGTTTGATCGCCGCCATTGAAAAGGAGATTTTTGAATTAGGGATTTTTGATCGCCGCCATTGAGTTTTGAATTAGGGATTTTTGTTGGAAGATTTTTCTTGTGTTTTTGAATCTTCTTGATTAGTGGTGATGATGGTTGTTATACCGGCGCCGAGGGATTTTTTAGAGAGCGTGTGAAAGCATATTTCTAGAGAAAGTGGAGATGGTTTTCCGCAGGGTTGTTTTTTAATTATAATTTTTTTAGGGCTATGGACGAAAATCGCATAATGAGACCTTAAAAAATTTTATTTATAAAATGACACCGTCTATAAGATATAATGCAAATTAGTAATCTAAATGTTTAACATATGTCTTGTTTAAGATATTTTCTCATCTAAATACATTTTTCTTTGAGAAAAATATATGTATACATGCACATAATTGTTAACGGGATAAATTTTGAAGCCTTTAAAGTTTTTATGGCCAGTGACATCGCTCACATTGCACTCTCAAAAACGACCATATGAAACCGTTAGTCAAGATGGGAATCTTTAAACATAAACTTGGTTTGATATCATAAGGATTTGAATAAACGGGACTATGTTATTACTTCTTACATTTAATATGTTTGTACTCTGAAAGTATTTTGTGACTCCGACAACAATTCGTCACTAGTTTGCATTTTTATAACTTTTTCTTGTGTTCCTATTGAATGACTTAGTCGTTTTTGTTATTGTGGAATATTATTCGTAAAGTTATTGAAGAAAAGTAAAGCTTAAAGTATTTGTTACTGTAATTTATAAAAGAACAGTAAAGTTTGAAGGATTTGTCACAAAAACTTAAAGTTAATACAATTTTTTCTAATTAAAATAGTGAATTTATCAATTATATTAAATATTAAACTTAATAAATTCATAAATCCAATACTTGAGTTTGAAAGCATAGTATGAAATTCAAGACAAATATTTCATATGCACTATCCTATATAAGCTTTAAAGACTTTCTCTCATTTACCTATGTGGGACAAAATTTTCAAATGGTTTCAAATAGATGTGAAGTACCTTTTGCAACATTTTATGTAAAGGATATTGATTTGCTTTGATTGATTGATTGATTACAATTGATAATAGCCAACCTATATATAAGATACAAAGGAACCTTCTAGACTATGGGCTCGGGCTAATGGGCCGACTACACAAAATATACAATATAATATGTACTATAATACGCCCCCGCAGTTGGAGCGGGAGATTTGCGGACACTCAAACTGGATCTGAAATCAGCAAACAACGGGTATGGGAGTCCTTTTGTGAAGATATCTGCGTACTGAAATCGAGAAGGGACATGAAGAACTCGAACATTACCTGCTGCTACTTTGTCATGAGCAAAATGAATGTCAATCTCTATATGTTTGGTGCGCTGATGTTGTATAGGGTTTGCAGACATGTATACAGCACTAACATTATCACAGTAGACCAAGGTTGCTGTGAAAAGTAGGGTATGAAGCTCACGAAGGAGGTTGCGAATCCAAGATGTCTCAGCTACAGCATTCGCAACCCCACGGTATTCAGCCTCAGCACTAGAATGAGACAACGTGTCCTGATGTTTGGAGGACCACGTCAGGAGGTTGTCACCAAGAAAAACACAGTATCCAGAAGTAGATCAGCACGTAGCAGGACAACCTGCCCAGTCAGCATCAGAGTATGCAATAAGCTATGACATAGTAGACCAAAATAGCTGTAATCCAAGATCAGTGGTTCCTCGAAGATAACAAAGAACACGTTTAATAGCATTAAGGTGTGGCTCTCGAGGATCATGCATGTAAAGACATAACTGTTGAACTGCATATGACAAATCAGGCCGGGTAAAAGTGAGGTACTGAAGTGATCCGGCAAGACTGCGATATAAAGTAGGATCAGTGACCGGTGATCCTTCAGGTCCAAGCTTCTTCTCGGTGTCAATTGGGGTCTTGCAAGGATTACAATTAAGCATCTGTGCTTGCTCAAGAATCTCGGTAGTACGCGTGGCAGATATACCGAGAAAATAGTTAAGTGGTCCAAGGTCTGTCAGAGCAAACTCCGCATGTAGTAAAGAGATGATACGTTGCAGGAGTGAAGTAGAAGAAGCTGTAAGAATGATATCATCTACGTATAGTAGTAAGTAAGATGTGTCTGGCCCCTTGTGAAAGATGAAAAGAGATGAGTCAGTTTTGCTGTGATAGAAAATGGCTCGAATAACATAGCTAGAAAATCATTGAAATCAAGCTCGGGGGGCCTGCTTAAGGCCATAAAGCGACTTTTGTAGAAGGCAAACATAATCAGAACGAGCTGAATCAGTAAATCCTGGTGGCTGGTGCATGTAAACTGTCTCTTTAAGATGGCCGTGAAGAAATGCATTCTTCACGTCTAACTGATGAATAGGCCATTGTCGAGAAACTGCAAGGCTAAGAACAGTCTGTATGGTAGCAGGTTTGATAACAGGGCTAAATGTCTCATCGCAGTCGATGCCTTGTTGTTGACTAAGACCATTTGCAACTAGTTAAGCTTTGTACCGATTTAAGGACCCGTCCGCATTATATTTGTGTTTGTACAACCACATAGAGCGGACAATGTTGACATTTAGTGGGCGAGGAACAAGTACCCATGTGTTATTGTCAATGAGAGCTTTATATTCTTCACACATAGTTTGTTTCCAGTTAGGATCTCGAAGGGCATGGAAAAGAGACTTAGGGATAAGAGAGGAGGTAGTAACATGTAAGTTGTATTTGGGGTTAGCTTTCACAATCCCGACTTTAGAGTGTGTGACCATAGGGTGTTGCGAGGTGGGTGGTGGTGGGGTGGTTGGTGGTGTCGGTGTTGTTTGTGATGATGGTATCGATAGAAGAGTTGGAGGTGTTGATTGTGGAGTCGTTTGTGGATTTGTTTGTGGGGTTATTTGTGGTGGTGTTTATTAAGGAGAAGTAGGTGTGGTAAGTAGGCGAAGTGCAATAGGGGAGGTGTCGAGATTATCATCTAGGAATTGGTATGAGGGGGGTTTAATTGGAGTCATGGAGCCGAAGGGAAAGACAGTTTTGTCAAATGTAACATGACAAGAAATGATGATTTTATTAGTGTTTAGGTCAAGGCACCGATATCCGCGATGATTATAAGGGTTCTCAAGAAAGATAGATGGTGTGGTATGAGGGGCAAGTTTATGCGGTGGAAAGGTGTAAGGATAACAAAGGCATCCAAATGTGCGAAGGTGATTGTAAGAGGTTGGTTTGTTAAATAATTTTATGTAAGGGATGTCATTGTTAATAGAGGTGGGTGGGAGGAAATTAAGTAAGTAAGCGGCAGTGAGTAGTGCTTTGACCCAATACTCAGGAGGAAGACGGGCTTGAAAGAGGAAAGAACATACTACATTATTGATAGTACGAATCATGCGTTCAGATTTACCATTTTGTTGAGATGTACGTGGGTATGAGAAACAAAATTGAATTCCATTAGTGGCAAATAATTCATGGAGAGTGTTGTTGTCAAATTCTCCACCATGATCACATTGAAAATCTTTGATTTCACGGTTGAATTAGGTTTTTACAAATGCACGAAAGTGTAGAAGTTTTGACTGTGCATTAGATTTTCTATGAAGTGGGTAGACCCACAAAAAATGTGAATAATGATCTAAGAAAAGGACATAGTATTTATATCCACTCATGCTAGAGACAGGAGATGTCCAAAGGCCTGAGTGAATAATATCAAAGGGAGATGTGACAATATAGGTAGATCGTTGAAAGGGAAGTTTTGTTTGTTTCCTTAACTAGTAGGCACGACACAAGTGTTGAGTGTTTTGTTTATTATAGGACACAAGGCCACGTGATGACAGGGTTTGAATTACATTATCACCGGGGTGACCAAGACGTTGATGCCAAAGGAAATGATTATTAGTAAGTAGGGCAAACGATGAGGCGGCAACATGTAAGGGGTATAGATCACCCGTGCTGTCACAACGAAGGAGGGTTTGACGGGTATGATAATCTCGTACAGTGAAACCATAGGGATCAAAATCAATGGAGCATTTATTATCAGTGGTGAATTTCCGTACAAAAACAAGGTTTTTAATTATATTGGGCATGACAAGAACATTTTTAAGGTGGAGTGGGCGATATGGATTAGGGATTTGTAGATGTCCAGAGTGGGTAACAGGTATAAATGATCCATTTCTGACAATAACTGAATGAAAATTACGATTAAGAGAAGAGGTTTGAAGGTTACCGGTGTGAGATGAAAGGTGAGAGGTTGCTCCGGTATCCATATACCATTGCTGATCATGAGAAGCCATAAGAAGGTTTTTTTTTCGATGAACAATACCTGCCGATGAACAGTACGATGAACAGTACCCGTCGATGAACAATATTTTTGTTTTGATGGGAGGGAGAGGTGAGGAGCGTGTTATGAGAGAAAAAGAAGGAGATGATTATGGGAAGATTGATATTAGGCTCTAATTACCATAAAGGATATTGATTTGCTTTGATTGATTGCTTGATTACAATTGATAATAGTCAACCTATATATCGGATACAAAGGAACCTTCTAGACTATGGGCTCGGGCCAATGGGTCGACTACACAAAATTACAATATAATATGTACTCTAATATTATGTTCTTTATTTTAATTCGACGTACTGTAAGTGGCCTTTATGTTCACGTTCCTCTCATCCATTAATTTTCTAGCTTTGGATCGTTCTTTTCAATTACGAGATGTTTCATATACATTCGATAACAATACATAACCAGCTTAATCTAGTGGTATTAGAGCATTAGGAATCACAGCGGTGAAGCCCGCCGAATTCGAGGTGGCGCCGTGACACTGTTGTTGCCCGCCAAGATGGTATCCATTGAATACACGACAAGGTAAATGACAATATATTTGTTTCCTTTTCTTTTTGTGTTTCTTTTTTTTTTCTTTTTGTGTGGGCGTTGTGTTTTAATTGGGTATGGTGGATCCAAATTAGGGAAAGTGGTATGTTGCGAGTAAATGAGTGTTTTGGGGTGTGAGTGTTGAAAGAAATGTTTTAAAACCCGAGTTGAATGGCTGGTTGAACCGTGGACTGGGCCGGATGTGATCGGGTTTTTGCTTGTTTGTGATCCAGACTAAATCGCTGGTTTTTCGTTGACCCGGGTTGACCCGGTTTGTTAAATCCGACCGGGTCATGACTTTATATATATATATATATATATATATATATATATATATATAGACAAGCGTTCATTTGAGAAGTCTAATTTTTATGAGAAGATAAAAAGGGATCCTAACCCTCCATTAACCTCTCCTTTTCTAGATCTAATGGTTTAGATTGGATTAAAATTCGTACTAATTTTACACTAAATAAAGCGGAGGGTCCTTTTTGTAATTTCACACTAAAAAACCATAGGGGTCTCGTTGAAATTCCTTATTTGTTACGTACCATCCCAAATTAACTCGGCTTCTCTCTCTCCCTCTCACATCTGCAGACACACACAAAAACACACACGAACATGCACTCATCGAACACATCTAATCTCCGGTGGTTATCCGCCATTGAAGCACCTTCGAAATGTGCCCGATCATGCTCTAGAAAAAGGTTATTAGGTCAAAGTTGATCACCATCCACTGTTGCAATTTGAAGGTTATTAGGTCAAAATTGATCCGTATGAAGGTTAACATCTAACACTCTTATCAATCAGATGTTTGTATTCGATGTTAAAAAAAGAATATTATTGTTTTTATCTGATGTGTGCTCTTATGAGTAAGATGTTTGGTGAAATGTGTATAGTTTTTCTTTAGATGTGAATATAGATGTAGATGAATGTGTGAATGTACCTTTGATGCTGGTTTGTTAATGCACATCAAGTGTTTGTTGAAATGTATAGTTTTTCTTCGGATGTGAATATATATGTAGATGAATGTGTCTTTAATTTTGGCGTTGAATTCGGCGTTCAATTTGAAGTTATTATGATTGTTCACATTGTAAATATGTCACATGTGAAAGTATAGATTACGAATTAGGTCTTGATTGTTATAAGCGACTTAATTAGTTTGCGTAAAGTAGAATATATCAGATATTGAGTTTATTAAGAGTATCTTCGCGCGTGAAAATATAGGAGATATTTTTCTTCACCCGTGAAAAGTTTAGTAAAACCATCTTCACGCGTGAAAATATAGGAGATATTTTTCTTCACCAGTGAAATGTTTAGTAAAAGCATCTTCACATGTGAAAATATAGAAGATATTTTTCTTCACCCGTGAAAAGTTTAGTAAAAGCATCTTCACGCGTGAAAATATAGGAGATATTTTTCCTTCACCAGTGAAAAGTTTAGTAAAAGCATCTTCACGTGTGAAAATATAGGAGATATTTTTCTTCACCCGTGAAGCTATTTTGATTCTTTGGTTCTTTTGTGGAAGTCCCCTTCAAGGATAACTCGCCTACAAAATAAGCAGGAACAGAGTTTGGTCCAAGTGGGTATTATGAGCATCTTTTTTCGTGTTTGAATAAAGCTTTACCGATGGAAAAGAAAAGAGCATTTTGGAAGGGAGATGATTTACATACCACTAAATTTACTTGATACACCACCTACATCACTAAAAATGCTTTTGTCATAGTCAACCATTTCAGGACACCTTGTTTGTCCTAAAGACATATATCATATTGAGTTAACTGTTTTTGTATTTTGTGGTATCACTTGCACTAATATAACAAATGATGTACTAATCATCTACTCTTTCACGCATTTTAAATTCAGTCATTGTAAGCTCACTTGAGTTTGCATTTAAAAATTCTTAAATAGTTTATTCTAGAAGTGGCTGGGTGGCCGGGTTGGGTGCATTGGCCACAAACAGGTTTTGGGTGAAACGGGTCACTTTTAGTGCATGATCAACGCTTGCTGGGTTAGTGTATTCACAAACTTTTTTCTCTATCTCTAGAGAAAGTTCAATGAAATTTATCAACAAAAACAATATTAGTATGATAAGTATACCAATCTAATTATTTGAATATATGGATCTAGTAGGTTGTATGCTAAAGAAATATGGACTTTGGGTGACTTTCTACCTGTTTGATCCATTTCTATTTAGCTTTATAATTTTAGTTGACCCATTTAAGATTTAAAGTTTTAAACTACCCTAATCAAACCATTTGTAATTAAATATTTAAATGTATTAAGAATTGCTACCTCTCGTCTACAATCCATTTGAGTCTGGAGTTCTGGACTGATCTTTTTTTATCACTATGTCACAGTTATTTTACTTTGATTCGGTTGAGTCGCTTCGTACAGAGCCATTGGAACCCAGTGACTATGAGCCTTTGAATAGCCGTTATGATGCCCAAATATATGTATTTGGAGTAAGTTCCAGAAGAAGTTGGAAGATACTCGGTCTTTCGTGGTAGGATCAGGTGCATTAGGTTGTGAGTTCTTGAAGAATTTAGCCTTGATGGGTGTTTCATGTGGGACTCAAGGGAAACTAACAGTTACTGATGATGATGTAATTGAGAAGAGCAATCTCAGCAGGCAATTCCTGTTCCGTGACTGGAATATTGGAAAGCCAAATCCACTGTCGCTGCTTCTGCAGCTGCGTTGATTAACCCTCGTCTTCATATTGAAGCTTTGCAGAACTGTGTGTTTTAGAGACTGAGAACATATTTGATGATACTTTCTGGGAGAACTTAAATTTTGTTGTCAATGCTTTGGACCATGTCAATGCCAGACTTTATGTTGATCAAAGATGCTTATATTTCCAGAAGCCACTTCTTGAATCTGGTACACTTGGTGCTAAGTGCAACACTCAAATGGTTATTCCCCACCTGACCAAAAACTACAGTGCCTCTAGGGACCCACCAGAGAAGCAAGCACCCATGTGTACGTGCACTCCTTCCCACATAACATTGATCACTGCCTTACATGGGCTCGCTCTGAATTCGAGAAGACGCCAGCTGAAGTCAATGCTTATCTCTCACATCCTAGGGAATATACGTCCTTAATGACAAAGGCTTGTGATACCCAGGCTCATGATAATTTAGAATGGGTTCTTGAGTGTCTTGACAGGGAAAGATGTAAAACATTCCAAGATTGCATCACTTGGACTCGTCTAAATTATTATTCTCACTCTCCATTCTGATTTTTTTTCCATATTATGTTTGTTATTCTTATGTTTATTTCATTGATTTATATTGCTAGGTTTGAAGATTACTTTGCTAATCGTATGAAGCAATTGATCTTCACATTCCTGGAAGATGCGGCTTTGGTCAGTCCCAAAATGTTTCCCAAGTCCATTGGAGTTCTCTGTTTCTGACTTGATCCATCTTAACTTTGTATTGGCGGGATCTATCCTTCGTGCTGAGACATTTGGAATTCCTATTCCTGATTGGGCCAAGAATCCCAAGAAATTGTCTGAGGCTATTGATCAGGTCATTGTCCCAGACTTTCAACCAAAACAAGGTGCCAAAATTGAGACAGATGAGAATGTTACCAATTTATCATCTGCATCTATAGATGACAGTGCAGTTATTGATGAACTAATCAAGAAGCTGGAGAGCCGTAGAAAGATTCTTTCATCTGGTTATGTCATGAAACCTATTCAGTTTGAGAAGGTTTGCACTTACTCGTTTTTATATCTTTATTTTTACAGTGGTTCAAAATCAAAATCTAATATTGATGTTTTATTGCATTTTATAGGATGATGACACAAATTACCACATGGATTTCATAGCCGGACTAGCTAACATGAGAGCAAGGAATTACAGCATTCCAGATGTTGACAAACTGAGAGCCAAATTCATAGTTGGAAGAATCATCCCGGCAATTGCCACGTCAACAGCAATGGCCACCGGTTTGGTCTGTCTTGAGCTCTACAAGGTTATTGACGGGGGCTGCAAAGTGGAAGACTATCTTAACACATTTGCGAACCTGGCACTCCCGCTCTTCTCCATGGCTGAGCCGGTCCCACCAAAAGTAATCAAGCATCAGGACCTGAGCTGGACTGTGTGGGACATGTGGACGATTAAGGGCAACCCTACGCTAAGGGAGCTTATCAAATGGCTTGCAGATAAGGGACTTGATGCTTATAGCATTTCATGTGGAAGTTGTTTGTTGTTCAACAGCATGTTCTCTAGGCACAATGAGCGAATGGATAAGAAGGTGGTGGATTTGGCTCGGGATGTAGCTAAGATGGAGATCCCGTCTTACCTTCGTCACCTGGATCTGATGGTGGCTTGTGAAGATGAAGAGGAGAATGACATTGACATCTCTCAGGTATCTGTATACTTCCGTTAAACCGACAGGTCCACATTTGCATAGCAAAAGTGGGAATAATTGAAGATGGTTTTCCTGTATTTCTGTTAGACATTTTTAGGTGAATTGTGACACTGAAAGTGACTCACGAAAGCGCTATGCATGGTTCTGTGACACATTTTGGACAATGATTTTGTTTTTGTTTCTAATTATAAGTTATCTTTTTTTTCTATATTGGCAGTATGCAACTGGAATTTTTGCCGTGCTATTGCTGCGTTTTAGGGAAAGCCTTAAGGTACCCACTATGTTTGATAGCAACACTTATAATTTGCTGTGTACATGTGCTATATTCATCTCTTGGTGACACATAAAATTCATTTTCAGGTTGAAATTGGTATCTTCTTTCCGTTGGTTGTTCTGCGATCTTTGGATGGCTCTGACTACCCACTCAACCTCAAATTAAGCGTTCTCCGGTATGATTTGTTTTTCTCCTCACTTGCCTCATATTCATTTCAACGTGTGAGGCTTATTTTCAAAACCTTGAACATACCCGACTAACCTGCAACAATTAAATAGTAGTGGAAACGAGCCGAACCGAGCCCGAGCTTAGAGCTCGGCTCGTTTAAAATTCACAAAGCTCAAGATTGAGCTTGGCTCGTTTCGAGCCTTATGTTTTTACCCTGAGCTTGACTCGTGATATATCCCACGAGTTCTGCTCAGCTCCGGCTCGAATGTTAATCTGATTAAACTCAACGACTTGTTAAGCACACTAGGCTCGAGCTTGTTAAGTACACATACAATTGCATGCATAGGTATTTCTAAGGCCCATTTAGGCCCGCAAGCCTAATCTTTGGTATGAAGCTCGGGCTCATTTAAGCTCGTCTCGTTTTGAGATTTTACTAAGCCGATCTTGAGTAGCTTACAAGCAGCTTAACTCGTTTACACCCTGAATGAATTAGGTGGAGGTGGCAATTTCCATCAATTTAGTTAAAAATGGGTTGATTTGGGCTATTTTTTTAAAAACAGGTAAAAAAATGTAACTAAGAATAACATAAAGTCTCATAATTCGTTGAAAATTTTAGGTTATTATTGAAATAGTACGAGTTCTGGAATCATATCTGACACACGGAGTAGTTATAGAAAATTTACAGTTGTTTTTAGAAGTGTCTTAGGTCAACACGATCGATACCTCTATAAAAATACACGAAAAGTACATGTCTTGACCCGTGGGCCGACCAGTCCATTTGCCAACTCTACTTTTAGTGCTTATGGGTTCATGCCTAGATACAGAATGGAGACAGTCTATACTCACTAGCCACTCTTGCAAGATGCTGGAGAACGTTTGAAAGGACTCTCAGATGCTCATTTGTTAGATGGCCTTCGATCACGACTTGTTAATCGACGTAGTTTTTGGTTTTTGGTTTGACTGAAAAAATCTGTACATGGGTGTTTGGGACAGTGGGTAAATCATGTATATATGCAGAAAAGTAAGACAGAAACTTGTAAGCAAATTGTATATTGAATTGATAAATTGTTTACAGACTTTGATCCTATTTATACTACATGAATCGGCACCTAAGAACAAGGGGTATACTGATTCTATAAAAGTAATCGACACAACCTAAACTAAACGTTACAACCTGTAACCGTCATATCCTAACTAACTAAACGACCCATATTGACCCAGCCCATAACCAAAAAGTGTTTACAGGCTTTACGTATTACAGAACATAAAAACAATAAATACTATTTGGTCCTTAGACTATATTAACTAACTAATTATATCATTAGTTCCAACATTTTCCCCCCTAATGATATAATTAGGTGGTTCTTGATCTTCGAGAGGCTTCACTTCAAATGATGTGTCTTTACAGCAATGGTGCGCCAATTATTATTTCATCATCTTCGTGTTGAGTTAAGTTAGCCTCCTCCTTCTTCATACATTCATGTTTGAAGTGTCCAAATTTATTGCACTTAAAACATTTTATATTTCTCTTGTCTTCCTCCTTCCATTTGGTGCATTCGTATGCAAAGTGACCGAAATCACCACATTGATAGCATCTTAGTTCTTTCTTGCTTTGTTCTCCTAGACTTGTACCTCTTCCGCGTCCTTATTTTAGTGCTTGTGGAGTCCGTGTTGAAAAATTTGAAATCATAGTTGATTGGGAGAACGAAGAGCAAAAAAATTGAGTCAAAGCAGGGAAATTTTGAGTGCAAAAATCAATTGAGGACTTTCTTCAGCTGCAGAAATCTCAGGCAAATTTGGAGAAGGCAAAAGCTCAAAAGGGTCTACATGGAAGGGGGGCATATCTGAGGTATCCTTTTTGAAAAGAGATATTGCTAAGGACTTTTTTTCTTTAAAAGTGATATGAAAATACCTTGCTTGTTGTTGTCTCAAAACAATCAAGCTTTCTATGTATATCACTTCCACTTTCATGCTTCTCATGTGAGTTCGAATATTAATAAACTGTAGCTCAAACCGTCATCAGTGAAGGGTATGAATTCCTGAAAAATCAAATAGTTTAGTGGAGAAGATGCCACAGTTTCAGTTTCAGTGTCAGTTTTTATTATGCTCAAATTCTCATAAACATGAATAGCTTGGACAAGGTATAATTCTTATTTTAGGGGATTGTTGATTTATTTACATTTATGAAATGCTTCAATTACCCGATCCTTGTATTTCTTAGAGGTTTTCGGTACTGATGAAGCCAAAAGATTTATGTATAAGGAAAATTTTGCACAGCGGTAGCATCTTTCTACTTTACCTCTTGCTCAACTCACCGGTTTCTTCAGTCTTATAACACCCAATAAATATTAACAATAGTATGATATCATGGTTTAACCTAATGTAAATTAGTTCCGTCATTTAACTTTCTTTGGAACTTCTGAAGAAACTATCTAAACTAGTTGGCAATTGCATTGGGTTACAGGTTAAATGGGTTAAATTTGTACTGGTTTTGAAAAGGGGTATGCTGGTTGATTTTAAGTATTTTATTAGTCCGAAGTTATAGATAATACATGTGTAAATGTGGGTTTCTGCAAAACCTTTTTATATATATATAGTTATATATATAATATATATATATCATTATATATATATATATATATTTATATATCTTATATTTATATAATATATATATTATATTTTTAATATTAATATTTTTAATGAAATTATTGAGGACTTTTTATGCATCTAATATACAGTTTGGCCAAACTGCCAAAGTTGGTCTGATTCTTTATTTAGTATTTTTTGTTATTTTGTCTCTAAATTCATCATGCATGGCCTTTTTATTTCTTTGTTTTAGCTGTCACTTTTATGGCTTTTCTGTCTTTCTAGTTACTGTGTAGTATATCATGGTCTTTTCAAAAATGCCAACACTGTTATTGTTCTTGATTACCCAGTTATAATGTTAAAACAAGATGCTGATAATCTAACGGTATGGCCCAAAATGACCAAAACGAGGGTATTGTACGAATAAATGCACCAAAATGATCAGAAAGATAAAGTGCTCCAAGACTGGATGGAGGAAAATCTATGATTTTAATGTTAAATGAAGAGTTGAAATGAAGGATTACCCTGCTAGTATGGGGAAAAGAATCAAAATCCTGAAGCTGTAGTAAGAGGCGTCGTGGCAATGATTGTATTCTTAGTTGCATCAATCCTCGCTCATTATTTGTACGTGTGATGATATTTTACAAAACTTAGATAATAGTCTATGAAACATGAATATTCCTATATAATTTTACTTCTAGTATAAAACATATGTAGTAAGATTCAAAGCTTCAATATTTGCTTATAATTTGCACAAGTGAAAGATATTCTTACAAAAACTTAATTAATCATCTATTTTTAAAAGTGATATCTTCATAGTTTTCACTTTAGTACAACGAAATACGATAGAAAGATCAATGGTAATATTTTCTTATAATTTCCACACGTGAAGATATTATTACAAAACTTAAATTGTCTATTAAACATCAATATTTTATTTTTGCACTTCCAATATAAAAAACACGTTAGTAAGATCAAAGTTTCAATCCTTACTCATAATTTGCACGCGTAAAGTTATTCTTACAAAATTTCAATAATTGGCTATTAAACATCAAAATTCTCTTAGTTTTGTACTTCTAGTTAGGGGTGAGCATACCGGACCGTCGACCGGAAGACCGGACCGGTCCGACCAAAAACTCGATGATAATGCGTGTAGGACCGGACCGGACCGAAGACGAATCCGGACCGGACCGTACCATTTCGGTCTGGTCCTCGGTCCGCCGTTTTGGCTAGTTTCGGTCTCAGTCCAAGGTCGGTCCGGTCCGGTCTCACCCCTACTTCTTGTATAAAAAACCACTAGTACGATCAAAGCTTTTATCTTTGCTCATAATTTACACGCGTGACGATATTTTTATAAAAGTTAAATAATCGTCTATTAAACATTAATATCTCCTATTGTTGCACTTATAGTATACATAATACGCTAGTAAGATCCAATCATCAATCCTTGCTCATAATTTTCACGTGGGAATATATTCTTACAAAACTTAAATAATCGTCTTTTAGATATCAATATCTCATAATGTTCCGTGCTTAATTGTGTTTTATGAAATACGTTATCCGTTTAGTCTTTTGTTTTGCAGGCATGATGATAATATATAAATACAATAATAATATAACCACACTTAAATACAATTTTGTGGCAAGTTGAGTAGTTTAACTTGACAAATTTTGAGAGTACGTAGATAGATAATCAATAACGTTAAATATTGTAGACAAAATAATTGAAAATAAAAACAAAGTTTTCAACCGATTTATATAAAAATAAAATCAAAAGTGTTAAAAAAAGAGTCATTATTCATATACGAAATAAAAATTCTTTGTGAACGACATTTGTTTTAGAGTTTGTGTATTCTTCGTCTTTGTCACAACAATGCACCTTCAAACTTTTTTTTCGTCTTATTCTTGAAACAATCACGTAAAGTTGTCCCTGTGAGTATACCGGCCTTTATAGAAACATCCCAACTTGCGACAATGTTTACTGAGATTGTGTATTTATTGTTATTATTTTGTAGGTAAATAGGAAAAAATAGGAAATCAGTTTATGGATTCTAACGTGCTTACAAAA
This sequence comes from Tanacetum coccineum, assembly GCA_026074375.1. Classification (NCBI taxonomy): domain Eukaryota; kingdom Viridiplantae; phylum Streptophyta; class Magnoliopsida; order Asterales; family Asteraceae; genus Tanacetum; species Tanacetum coccineum. The sequence continues at coordinate 175,026 of BQNB010000338.1, forward strand.
ACTAAATAGGAAAAAATAAATTTCCAAAACGTGTAGGTAAAATCAAAATCCATAAATTATTTAGTAATTCTTATGAACAATTAGAATTCATAAATTGTAGGTAAAATTATCATACGTGATATACTTGTTATTCTCACTAATTACTTATGATTAAAGCATGTGTATTTTGGTTGTGAGAGTTTCATAAGAAACACCTAAGTGCTCTAGTGGTTGAGTAGTTTGTCATTTGTTGAATTTGTTGAAAGGATCTCAAGTTTGATCCTTAGGTGCTCCGTTTTTAAGCCGATTTTTAATTCCGAAATTTTACAATGCTTAGTGATTGCCATGTCAATGAAATGGCTATAGTGATGTGTTATGTCTCCTTTATTAAATTTTTAATTTCAAAAATATTAATTTCAAAATTTTACAATGCTTAGTGATTGCCATGTCATCATTGAGGTGGCAATGACATGGCTATAGTGATGTGTTATGGTCTCCTCTATTATATAGTGTGGATATACGCAAGTAAACTCAAAGCCATAATCATCGCTCATAATTTGCACATGTGAAGATATTTTTACAAAACTTAGATAATAGTCTACTAAACATTAATATCTCATATTTTTACACTTATTATACAAAGAATACGCTAGTAAGATCAAAGACTCAATCATCGCTCATGATTTGCATGCGTGAAGATATTCTTACAAAATTTAACTAATAATCGTCTACTGAACGTGAGTATCTCATAATTTTACACTTTTAATGAAAAAATACGTTAGTAAGAGAGAAGTTTCAATCATTGCTCATAATTTGCACGTACGAAGATATTTTTACAAAACTTAAAAAATCTTTTATTAAATATTAATATATCATATTTTGCACTTCTATTATAATAAAAAATACACTATTAAGATCAAATTCTTCAAACTTTGCTCATAATTGTACAATGTGAAAATATTATTACAAATCTTTTATTAAATATTAATATATCATATTTTGCACTTCTATTATATAAAATACACTAGTAAGATCAAATCTTCATAATTTGCACATGTGAAAATATTATTACAAAACTTAAATATATTAGATATCAATATCTCATATTTTTGCACTTCTAATATAAAAAATACGCTAGTAAGATCAAAGCCATAATCATCACTCATAATTTGCATGTGTAAAGATTTTCTTACAAAACATAAATAATTGTCTATTAAATATTAATATTTTATTTTTGCACTTCCAATATAAAAAACACGTTAGTAAGATCAAAGTTTCAATCCTTACTCATAATTTGCACGCGTAAAGGTATTGTTACAAAATTGAAATAATTGTCAATTAAAACTCAATATCTCCTAGTTTTGTACTTCCAATATAAAAAAAACCGCCAGTAAGATCAAATTTTTAATCTTTGCTCATAATTTGCATGTGTAAAGATATTTTTATTAAAGTTAAATAATCATCTATTAAACATTAATATCTCTTATTTTTGCACTTATAGTATATTAAATACGCTAGTAAGATCAAATCATCAATCATTGCTCATAATTTGCACGTGGAAATATATATTCTTACAAAACTTAAATAATCGTCTAATAGGTATTAATATCTCATATTTTTGCACTTATAATATAAAAAATACGCTAGTAGAATCAAAGCCTCGATCATCGCTCATAATTTGCACGTGTGAAGAATATTTTCTACAAAACTTAGATATAGTTTTATTAAACATGAATATAATCATATTTTTACACTTATTGAATAAAAAATACGCTAGTAAGATTAAAGCTTCAATAATCGCTCATGATTTGCATGCATGAAGATATTCTTACAAAATTTAACTAATAATCGTCTACTAAACATGAATATCTCATAATTTTGCAATTCTAGTAAAAAAAATACATTAGTAATAGAAAAGTTTCAATCCTTGCTCATAATTTGCACGCGTGAAGATATTTTTACAAAACTTAAACACTCTTTTATTAAATATTAATATATCATACTTTTGCACTTCTATTATATAAAATACACCAGTAAGATCAAATCTTCAAACTTTGCTCATAATTTGCACGTGTGAAGATATTGTTACAAAATTTAAATATATTAGATATCAATATCTCATATTTTTGTACTTTGAATATAAAAAATACGCTAGTAAGATCAAAGCCATAATCATCGCTCAAAATTTGCACGTATGAAGATTTTCTTACAAAACATAAATAATCGTCTATTAAACATGTATATCTCATATTTTTGCACTTCTAGTATAAAAAATACTCTAGTAAAATCAAAGCTTCAATATTTGCTCATAATTTGCATGAGTGAAAATATTCTTACAAAACTTAAATAATCGTTTATTAAACATGAATATCTCATATTTTTGCACTTCTAGTGTAAAAAATACGTTAGTAAGATCAAAGCTTCAGTATTTGCTTGTAATTTGTACGAGTGAAGAAATTTCTCACCAAAACATAAATAATTGTGTCTATTACACAATACTAGCTTCCTATTTTTTTCATTTTGTAATATAAAAAAATTACCTTAATACGATCAAATTTTTCATAATTTACTTAAATTTAGCCAGTGTAAAGATTTTCTTACAAAACTTAAATAATTATCTATTAAACATCAATATATACTATTTTTGTACTTCAAGTATAAAAAAACTGCTAGTAAGATCAAAGCTTTAATCTTTCCTCATATTTTGCATGCGTGATGATATTTTTATAAAACTCAAATAATCATCTATTAAATATCAATATCACCTATTTTGCACTTCTAGTATATAAATACGCTAGTAAGATCAAAATTTTAGCTTTTGCTCATAATTTACACGCATAAAGATATTCTTACAAAACTTAATAATCGTCTGTTAAACATCAATATCTCATATTTTTACACTTTTAGCATAAAAGATACGGTATTCAGATCAAAGATTCAATCATCGCTCATAGTTGCATGCGTGAAGATATTCTTAAAAAAATTTAATAATCGTCGACTGAACATGAATATCACATAATTTTGCACTTCAATTATAAAAAATACGATAGTAAGAGCAATGTTTAAACCCTTGCTCAAAATTTGCACGCGTGAAAATATTTTTACAAAACTTAAATAATCGGGTCTATTAAGTATCAATATCTCATGTTTTTGCACTTCTAGTATAAAAAATACGTTAGTTAGATCAAAGTTTCAATCCTTGCGCACAATTTGCACGCGTGAAGATATACATACAAAACTTAACTAATCATCCATTAAACATCAATATCTCATATTTTTGTACTTCTAGTAAAAAAAATACCGCTCAGTAAGATCAAAACTTTAATCTTTGCTCATAATTTGCACGCGTGAAGATTATCTTACAAAACTTAAATAATCGTCTATTAAACATCAATATCTCATGTTTTTGCACTTTTAGTATAAAAAATACGCTAGTACGATCAAAGTTTTAATCCTTGCGCATAATTTGCACGCGTGAAGATAGTCTTACAAAACTTAAATAATCATTTGCTAAACATTAATATCTCCTATTTTTGTACTTCTAGTAAAAAAATGCACTATTCAGATCAAAGTTTTAATCATTGCAAATAATTTGCACGCGTAAAGATATTCTTACAAACTTAAATTAACGACTATTAAATATCAACATCTCATATTTTTTCACATTAAGTATAAAAAATACACTAGTAAGATCAAAGTTTTAATCCTTGCACGTAATTAGCACGCGTGAAGATATTCTAACAAAACTTCAATAATTGTCTATTAAATATCAATATCTCATATTTTTGTACATCTAGTATAAAAAATATGCTAATATGATCAAAGCTTTAATACTTACTTATAATTTTCACGTGTGAAGATATTCTTACAAAACTTAAATAATCGTCTATTAAATATCAATATCTCATATTTTTGCACTTCTAGTAAAGAAAATATGCTAGTAAGTTCAAAGCTTCAATCTTTGCTCATAATTTGCAGGCGTGAAGATATTCGTACAAAACTTAAACAATGTTTGTTAAATATCAATATCTCATATATTTTTCATTTCCAGTATAAGAAATACGCTAGTAAGATCAAATCTTCAATACTTGTTTATAATTTGCATGCGTGAAGATATTCTTACAAAACTTAAATAATCGTCTATTAAATATCAATATCTCTTATTTTTGCAATTCTAGTAAAAAAATGCTCTAGTCAAATCAAAGTTTTAATATTTGCTCATAATTTGCACGCGCGAAGATATTCTTACGAAACTTAAATAATCGTATCAAATATGGATATCTCATATTTTTGAACTTTTAGTATAAAAAATACGCTAGTAAGATCAAACCTTCAAGTTATGCTCATAAATTGCACGCGTGGAGATATTATTACAAAACTTAAATACTCGTGTATTAAACATCAATATCTCCTATCTTTGTACTTCTAGTAAAAATATGCTAGTAAAATCAAAGTTTAATCCTTACTCGTAATTTGCACGCGTGTAAAATTTCTTACCTAACTTAAATAATCGTTTATTAAAATATTAATATCTCCTATTTTGTACATCTAGTATAAAAAATATGCTAGTAAGATCAAATCTTCAATATTTGCTTATAATTTGCATGCGTGAAGATATTATTACAAAATTTAAATAATCGTCTATTAAATATAAATATCTCTGCTATTTTTTACTTCTAACTAGTAAAGAAAATGCTCTAGTCATATCAAAGTTTTAATCTTTGCTCATAATTTGCACGTGTGAAGATATTTTTATAAAACTTAAATAATCCTTTTTAATTATCAGTATCTCATATTTTTGCACTTTTAAAACATAAAATACGCTATTAAGATCAAAGCTTCAATCCTTGCTCATCATTTGTACATGTGAAGATGTTCTTACAAAACTTAAATAATCGTGTATTAAACATCAATATCTTATATTTTTGCCAAGCTATATGGCGATATAACAGTGAGTATGAATCAATCAAACAATATGATTTGCACTAGGGGTGTAAACGAATCAAGCTTTTAGCGAGCTACTCGAGCTCAAGCTTGATTAACTCGAGCTTGAGCCTACAAATTGTCAAGCTCGAGCCAAGCTCGGACAAAAGATCATGCTCGTTTAGATAAACAAGCCGAGCTTTGAAAAGGCAATATTTGGCTCGGATCGTTTGAAAGCTCGTTTAGGTACTCGAGTCGAACGAGTTTGTCGAGCTTAGCAAGTGGAACGAGTTAATCGAGCTAAACTTCTAACTTTTTTTCAAACTTTTTTTTTACATTTTAATGAGTATTGATCATTTAAATTTAATTCAAAACAATGACTATTAAAGTGTCAAACTTTATTAGCATCTAATTAGATACCTTATAAAAGTTATGTCAAACTTACTCTTTTAGATTTGCTTTTATATCTTCTTTCTTTCTTTTAACTTGTGTTCATCTTTCTATGTGGGATGCAAACTTCTCTAACTTGCAGAACATGTTTTATCAGATGAGTAGATTTGAGTAATAGAGACATTGCACCTTACCTCATCAAATATATCACTACATTCGGCGAGAAAGTACCTTAAGTTAACCGAAACAAGCTTGATATGGATTTACATTAACTTTTGGAAAGCTTGTATTGAGAATTCCACCGTGTTCAAGAATTTCTTGGCATGATCTTACTTCCACGTCTTGAACTTTCCTATACCCTTAAGCTTGCCAAATTTTCCTCCCTTGTATTTTCCGTGCTTGTGTTTGCCATGTTTAAATTTTCCATGACCGCAATGACCATGACCATGACTATGTCCATGCTCA